>JBBIGA010110105.1:0-10662 GCA_037576975.1 Alestes dentex | reverse complement strand
AGGCGGTGATCAGTATACTGGTGGTGCTGAATGCTGAGTGGCTGGAACTCCTTTATCTAGGCTCCTTATATCTTTAGGCACTTTGCAGCCTGTCAGAACATTTGTTCCTATTTCTTTCATTTAATCTACTCAGTATGACAAAGATAAGACAGTTTGACAGAAAATAATATTTTTGCACCAACAAGGAGATTCAAAGCAAAATGTGAAAAAAGAGAGGTGGATCCAGGCTCTTCCACCATCTAGACTGATGAAAACAGGCTCGACTCAAGCAGGATTACAGATTCACAATATGAATCTGGAAAGAATAAATACACTCTTACTTGTAAATGTAAGTTCTTGCATCATGAATCTTCAACACAGTCCTGAACCACTTACAGCAAACTGTCATCACCCAGAGTCCCAAACAAGAACAATAGTTTTAAAAAGTTTTATTACATACATATAAATATATGTACATATATATGTACATATATATATATATATATATATATATATATATATATGTGTGTGTGTATGTATATATATATATGTGTGTATATATATATATATGTTTATATATATGTGTATATATATGTACATACACACATACATATATATGTATATTACTATAAGACTACAAGTGAAACAATGTTTCACCAGGAAAAATAATACAAACATTTTTTCATAACTATCACTTTTTTGGTGTGAAACAAATGGATCCAGTCACCATTTTTTGGGAGGATAGAATTAATTTATAAGGTGAGAAAGAGGTTAGATATGTTTTCTTGGGATTTAGAAATATGGCAAGGTACTGAGTTTATTTTGTGGCGCGCGCTGGGGATAAAGAGTGGTTTGCTTCACCACAAATATAGACCAGGAGCTGCCACTGAGATGTCCGAGGCCACTGAGTGTACAGACTCTAATATGTGTGTATGTAAACAAAATGTAGATTTTTAAATTATGTGAAATACTGAATAAATGATTTATGTCAAATATTCCTTACTCTGAATTTACACTGACCGTTACCTGTCTGTGTTCACATCAAAACATACAGTGTGTGCCAGCTTCTCTCCCTTCTCCAGACAGGAAAATAAGAAACCTGATCTTTCTACCCCAGGCAGGAATAGTTTGAATGAGGGGGTTTCCACACTGTAAACTAACCTGTTTCACTTTCACTTTGAACACCAGCTTTCAGAAACTACAACAAACAAAATGGAGCTGGTCCACAATGCTGAAAACACTGATATTGTGTGAACAGTCACATGTACTGTAAAACACTTAAACTGCTTTTTCTTGATGTCTGTTAAACTGTCTAGTTAGTGGTCTAGTTAGGAGTGAAATGTGCAGTACAAAGAGATGTTTTTAGCACGCATAAGTACACTTACAGGTTCTTTAGGTTTACCAGCTGCCACAAGAGGCAAGGATTGATGGCAATAACATTTTTATGGAAGTGCACTTTTTTGTTTTGTCATTAATTCTTCTCTAGATGGTGTAGGTCCAATGTGTTATATAGTATGTTTTTTATATTATTTTCATTTTCTTCTTTTATTAAAATCTGTTTGGCTAGTATTTGTTTTGTAATGTGATTCTCTGCACTAGGGTTCTACGTCAAAGAGCAGCTGATGGTTCAATCCCAGATATTCATATGGCAGACACATTTGGTAAGAGCAAGTCCCATCTTGCTGTAAAGGATGCCCAGTAACACCCGCATCCTCCACTGATGATTACTACCACAGTTTAGGTCCTGTCAAAAGTATGACTTCCATTCCATGCCAGTGTCTGCACAAGCACACCTCATTCTGCTTCATGAGGTACTGATTAGGTGTTCACCTGAATAAAACCTTATTTAATGAGGAAAAGTATAATTTAAAAAAAGCACGCTGTAATCCACACTCTTCTTTTGCAATGTGACATGACTAGTTGGATGACAAAACACTATTTGAAGTATGTTAAAGGTAATGCCATTTTGTTTGAGTGAACAAGAGATTTGTAAAGTTAATATCGTACCTCAGTATTTGTTCATTGTAAAAAGATTATATTCTTGTATTTAAAGTTATGTACAGGTATATGTAATGTTTGTTTCTGTTTATGTTGTATTTGTGTTAGCAGATTAAATTTATACTGTATGTCAGAATAAATGTTGAATTTGATCTACAGCTTATTGACAACACAGCTGCAGGACAGCTCCCTTCCACACTATATGGCCAAAAGTATGCTTTGATAACTTGTTTTGCTTGTTTTCAAATGGAGGTCATGAGAGGCTCATTAAAACCTGAGATCTGCTTACATTTAAAATAAAATATTCTATTAGACATGCACAGTTTACAAAATAAACCTATTATTTAACCTGGGTCTTGGAAGGCCTGGACATTTAAGTGTTTTCTTTGCTCCTGACACACCTGGAGTCAGCTCAAAAACAACCCCATACCGTGTTAACATTGCCCTGCAGGTCTATGGATGGGAAACATATACATCAGAAACATTTTGACTTAGTACAGGACTCGTGAGAGTAGTAGTTAAACTGTATCCCAGTTTATTGTTGGACAGACAATAAGAGTTCAGCACACAATCAAACCATGATAACTGCAATTATCACATAGCTTCATTACCCCCAATTCTTGTACTCAAAGAAACAGTTGCCTGCTATACTCCTGCAAGATTATTAATTAATTTATTCAAAGAAACACTTACATGCTACCCTTAGGCTAGATCATTAATTTGCTTTTTCAAAGAAGCAGTAGTCTGTATATCCATATATTATTAGCTGGTATATTCAAAGAAAAAGCAACTTAGCATCCCTATAAAACAGTAGAGCAACTGAAAACAATTTTTGTGTAAATCACAACTTTTACACATTTTATAAATCAGTCCCTTACATCCCTGCAGGTACTGACATTCACAAGGGAAACATAGCAAAATTGTGATTAGATCCAAAGAAAAAGTAGAAACAAATTGAAAAAGAAAGCAAACCAAATGAGATTATTCATTTGTGTAGTAATCTGTAGATATGCACCAAAGATTCCGATTTACCTTTAATCTTTTTTGTTTACCTGTTGACCTTTACCTTTAGGTTTCACTAGTATACCCACACCTGTCCTGAGCTAAACACGAGTTGAGAGGGGTTTGCATGTGATAAGAAACTCAGGTAATGCCTGTTGGCCATGGAAGATGACATAGATGTCTTTCTTATCATTGGTCACACTGTTATAATGGCCCTGAGTGTAATTTGGAGGAGCCACAATTAATTCTGGTGAACCATGTGTAACTGTCCCAGTGAAGACTTGAGCCTCAATGATGTAGGTGTATTCGTCTCCAGTCGACGGCCACAGGTCTGAAGTTGTTTTCACTTCTTTAGTGAAGTATATTCCAGCTCCATATTTTTGCTCTGAATGAAAAAGAACAGTTAATAATTAGATGGCTATTGCCAGTAAAGAGAAAGTGACACTTTAATTTGGGCCCTAAGCCCATTTTAAAGTATTTTGTGACTTTGTCAGTTTCAATCCTCAGTATAGTATTTGAAACATTGAGAACCTTCTTCAAGCTAATAATGCATCTGATTCTCTCAGTAACTTATTCTCAAAGCTGAATTATGTCCATTGTGAACCAGAAATGGACGCAAAGGGCTTAGCAATTGGGCCCTCATAGTCACATTCAGTGCAGCAGTATTGTTTAGAATCAGAAAACTATTGATTCCGAATTAAATTGTTTATGTTTTGGCTGCACAGACACAGAGACAAGAACAATAATTTTGGCATATTTTTTTAAAAATACAATGTGTAAACAAAATCCAATAAAAATATGCCAAAATTACTTTGCACTATGCTATATACACAAATGCTGGTGTATAAATACTATAGATAAATAACAGAGTTAACTGAATAACTAGTAAAACAAATAGTGGTTAAGAGTCTGTTATTGCAGTAATAGAGATCAGTAGTAGATCAGTAATATTGACATAAGCAGTGATATTCACATGGTAAGACTTTTGCATGTAATAATAAAATATTGCACATAATGACCTAGCACCCAATAAGAAAACTGCATGATATTGCACATGGTAGAGTACTGCACACAATAAGCTAATAGTGCACATAATGATAATGATTTAACCCAAAAGGAAATTATTAAACCCAGTGATGATCCCTACCAATAGGTGGTGCATAGTCTCTCTGGAATCCCACCCTGCAGATCAGCTCACAGGATTGTGCTGTCACGCGCTGGTACAGCCGCTGGGGTTTACCTGGCACTCGCTTCTCGTTCAACTCGAAAACCTGCTTTAGGGCATAGTTCTCTATTTTCTCCACCTTGAACAACCAAGAAAACCACATTCCATTTAAAGAATTCATCCAAAAAAAAACCCGGTGGGTGGAACTTACTGAAGTAGATGGTGTAAAAGATCTGTGACTTACCTTCACAATCTCCAGGCCACATTTTTCAAAATGTTTCTTCCTTTCTTTGCTATCAGACATCTTGTCATCCATGAGTGCCCTTGCATAATAGGACTTACTGTTCCGCCTTGCCAGTGTTGAATAGGTACTGAAAATGCCTAGTAAGCAGAGAAAAAATGATTCACAAATCTTTCAGACATAGTAGTTTCGCACAGAGACATTTGGCGCTTTTGCACTGGTACAAGGAACTGTGCTGTACCGTGAACAAATGTTTTTCCATCACAAATGAAGCGACCCGTATCTGAGCCGAATCTGAGCTGCTTGACAACAGGTTCAAAAGTGGGCTGCAGCCAAACTGACTGTGTCATTGCTTTCTGATTGGTCATCATGTCATCACAACATGGGACATTGTTGTTTTTTTACTGTTTGTGCAAAACAATGACCATAGAGATGCAGACTAACAACCGGGAAGTCAACGGAGTACAAGCACTACTAGTATCTGTTTGGGCTGGAGATACATTTCAGTGGGAGTTTTCTATGACACTAACAAGTTTATCTTTAATGTGAAGGTGTACCAGGACATAACTAACAGAATGCCAAGGCTAAAGAAAAACTCATACAAGACTTTAAAAAAAGAAAAGACCACAAAACAAAAGCAGCTTTGACAGGAAAAAGTTTCCGCTGATTTGACTCCATGGACGCAGTTTTGGGACAATGACTGGCCATAAACTGTGGGGAGACAACTGAGTCAGAAACACCAGTAATGGACTGAGATACACTGTAAAGTCAAAACGTGCTGCATGATCTGTGCCGTCACAGTACAGTTTAGGTACAGCACGGTTCCTGTATGCCTGTGGAAAAGAGCATATATAGTGTAGTACAGCTATTTGCAGAACTTACTGATCCTGTCAATCAGTCTCCCTCCATATTTACTCTCCACTTGCATAAGCCGAAAGTCAACCTTGAATTCTTGGCCATTTACGGGAATAACCATAGAGTCAACCCCTTGAAGATAAGCCTTCTCCAAAACAGCATTGATTGCTGGATCTTCTGAGCCATGAAAAGCCTGCCAGCGGACCACCGAGTGCAGCAGGTCATTTTCTTCAGCCTGAGCAAAGTCCTCTTGGGCCTGGCAAAGCATGGCTTCCAGCTGCAGTGCAGCAGAACTGACCCCTGCGGGATCCCCATTGACGATAAGGCCACATCGGCCATGTCTGAAGAACTCTGTGATGATTACATTAAATCTGGCCTGAAGACGTATCAGTGTTTCATGTTCCTTCTGGCCAAACTGGATGACGTGGCAATTATTTATTGTGAAATCAGAGTGTATATCTAGTATTCTAAAAGCCCAGGCTTTTGCCTCTCTTAGTGCCTCAGACGACTCAGCAATGAGCTCAATGACAGGTGTTGATCCGATGCTTTCCTCACTGCTATGAATCACAGAGCCTGTCAGAGGATGAAAATAGAGTTATTTTTACATGTGATTTTAGACACTAGCCAAAGTTTGTTAGCAGTAGGAAATGGTAACTGCATAAAGAGCAAAATTATTTTTAATAACCTGACATATTAATACAGAATTTTATGTTACATGTGTTTGGATTTCATGACGTATTCAAACATGGCTCAGCCAATTAGGTTTTACAGTCATTCAGTTTATAAGATGCAATATAAAGCAACAACCCGTATTTTTAAGTATAGGCAAAAAAAGGTAAATCTAATTCTACCACAAATGTGTCTAATTGAACACTCTTACTCATGCCAGCGGTGCTGCTGGAGAGATTCAGCTTCTTCTTAATGGAATCCATTTCCTTTTCAAAAGCCTGTAATGCGTCAAACGAGTCAATAATGGACACAATCTGACATGCTATCATTTCATCTTATACATTCTGCTTCATGCCTTGACTCTGTGAATGTCACCGGGAATAGGTTATACCTTGAATATTTCTGTGTCCTTTGGAAAAATGACAAAAAACACATCCATTTTCTTCCCTGTTTGTTTTTGGGCAAATTCTACCACTGCACTGATCATTATTTGAGAGACGTCTTCTTTCTGAAATCCAAGGTTGCCAGTGCCAATAGCAGGAAAAGATATGGATGAAAAATTCCAACTTTGAGCATTTTTGAGGCATTTTGAGATCACTCTGTTAAGAATCTGAAAAACAGTGGTGCAGGAACTTTTTAAGAAAAAAAAAACTGCCAAGAAAATGATTTTGGAACTTAATAAAATTAAAATAAAGTAAGTTAGAATTAAATACAGACAACTGTAAAAGAATTAATATGACAGAATTTGATCATTGGAAAGTAGAATGATCATTGTATTTTAAAGTGTCTCACCTGACTTGCACTGGGAACAGTATCTTTCTGAGCACAGACAGTGTGGTAAACAGCCTTACAGTTCAGATTATAGCCCTGGGTTTCAAAAATTTCACCAGGAGAGGCATACCCACGTTGACGCAATTCATGTTGAATCTTTGTTCCAGCTTTGTCCAAAAGAGCCTTGGAAACGAAGCCTTTTGACAAGTCAAAGTCTTTTCCAATTGTGTTAACGATGACATCCACCTATAAACAGAAGAGTGATAAAGCAAAGTTTTTGAACAACCTTGGAGGTGAAAAATAATATTTTATATGGAATGAAATTTTTCACAGCTGTCAGAAAAACTGAATGCCCTCAAAAGCTACCCCGCTGAAAGTAATCACTTGAAATATGCTCCCTGATGAACTTACAATAGTTTTGTGATACGATTTGGGCCTACTAATGGAAGAGAAATGCCACTGTTTAGATTTATGTATACTTTACCATGATAAACATGTATGAATTAATTCTGAAACAAATATAGGTTCACTGGTCCTTTGATATTAAATAAATTAAATAGATTTGTGTTGCAGACATCAAGACCCCTGGTTCCTATCGCCACCAGAGTAAATTAATCAGAGTTGCCATATTTCTCTAGAATGGTACATTTCAAACCAATCCACTTTGTTTCAGCAATTAAATTATGCAGAAATTTGGCAAAATTTTCCTTTAGGTAAATTTAAGGTGATGAATGGGTGAATTCAGACCTTTGAGATCCATGAAGCTTTTGAACGAGTATCAAGTGACATTTTCATGCAGTAATTAATAGTAAGTAATTTCACGGCGGTAAGTAATATTGCACTAGATGACTGTAAGGTAAAGGTATCAAACAACTGTAATACTCACTTAAAAAATTAAATGAAAGGCATGGTGATTTAAGCACAACTGTTATATATTGGTAGTTATTGCTTTTCTTTAACTTACTGTCTCTTCCTCGAGGGAGCCCTTTTTGAGGTGGAGAGTCACATTTCCCAGCTCCAGACTGGGCCCAACAGCCCCAGATGATGCCTTGTTCTGGATTTGCATTGCCCCACTTTGTGAGTCAGGTGGCCCCAGCATTTCATTGCAAGCTTTCAGCATCTCATGAACGGAGGGATCATCATTATTCACTAGGCGGACCTCTAGGTTCCTGTTCGGAGGGTTTCGCTGGTGACTGAACTCTTCCACAGTGTTTACAATGATGTCTGCACAAACATCCCGTGGAAAATTGAAAAGGCCAGAGCTAATAGCAGGGATTGCGACAGACTGGAAGTTGTTAAAATCAGTTAGTGTTAGTATGCTCTGTATAGTACTCTTTAGAAAGGGTGAGGCATTAGCAACAGCCTTCTGTGATGGATTGGAAGGCACGCTGGGGCCAACCGCATGTATGATCTTTTTACAAGGAAGATTTCCAGCTGGGGTGATGACAGCCTCTCCTGTAAGAACACGCCCTTTTGTTCTCATGATTTGGTAACTTTCTTGTTGGATCTGTGGACCTCCGGCACGACTCAAAGCTAAAGCAAGTCCTCCTCCATGATCCAGTCGCTCATTCGCTGCATTCACCACAACATCCACGTTATGAGTAGTGAGATCATCCTTCCAAACAGATATCGTTACTCCCCTAGACAGCCGTTTTGAGTACTTGATTTCAGGCACGATGGTTCCTTTGTTGCTGACAAAGGATGAAGCAGTGTCGAATGGCACATTGTGGATCACAGCTGTACAACCAAATTTTCCCTTTACAGCATCACAAAAGTTGACGCCGCTCTGTTTCAGAATCTCAATCCACTCTGTGGTGAGTGGGAGACGTTCGGAGGCCATCATGGTAGTTAATTTGCTTCAGGATAAAAACAACCTTTGAAACAATAAGTAAGAGAGCAGGACAATGGGCACAGAGACTTGATTTTGAAGATCATTATATGTATGTATGTATGTATGTATGTATGTATGTATGTATAGATAGATAGATAGATAGATAGATAGATAGATAGGTAGATAGATATAGATATACACGCTATATGGACAAAAGTATTAGGACACACTTCTTAATTATTGAATTCAGGTAGCCCCTTGCTTCCAGTGGAACACATCTTATTACTTCTGCATCCACGACAAAACACAATGTTCTTATATTGTGCTTAAACCTACCTTAATTTACCCCTGGAAATACACCAAACCCCTTCACTTGAATTAAGTGGCCGTTCATTTGTGAAACTGACGTCTTAATTTTACCTTAGAATTAGATTTAAGGAATGAGTGTGAAACCCCTTAATCTTAAATGTAAGCCGTTAATTCAGGAGGTTCTATTACTTAAGGGGCTAATCTGAAAAGTAAGGGTACAATTGAGTAGTTTTATTCCTTAATCAGCCTTAATCTGTGCACTTTTCCCCTTAATTTTCCTTTATTTCCTGTATGGGAAATTAAGGTCAAAATTAAGGTAATTTTAAGGGGTAAAATTAAGGGCTTTGGTTTCATAGTGACACCAAGACATTTTGGACAACTTCCAAAATAGACAGTCTTTGTGGACACCTTTTCTATTCCAGCATGACTGTGCCCCAGTGTACAAAGCTAGGTCCATAAAGACATGATTGTTTGAATTGAAGCCCTGACCACAACCCCATCCAACACATGAAATGGATGAACTGGAACGGTATGCCTGGCCTTCTCGTGCAATATCAGTGCCTGACCTCATAAATGCCCTGCAGAACGAATTGGCCTTCCAAGAAGACTGGGAGATGTTATCGCTACAAAATACATATTAAAGTCTATGTATTTTAATACAATGTTTTTTAAGCTCCTGCTGGTGGAATGGACATGCGTCCCAATACTTTTGTCCATGTAGCGTATGAAGTTTGGAACGCACTCACAACCACCAGGTTTTGAGCGCTCACATCTTGTTTTTACAACTTTGGACGGTATTTTATCCAAGCCTCCGTTTTAAACGCCTAAAATTGCTCATGAAGCACAGTGAAACTCCTCAACGTTTCCTAATACACTCGAAACATAGAATTAAACCAAAGTGCGCTACGCTACAGAAACACTTCAGGCTAAAGTGCACCGTCCCTAAAGCAGAAGTGCTAAAGTTGCACACCTGAGGCAAAACGAGTGTTCTTACCTAGTTTGTGCAGAAAACCAGACTCCGTGGGTAAAATGGTGGCAAAGACTGCGTCGCTGGAGAAAAATCGAAAGTAAAACGTGTGCTCCCCGCTTTTAGCTTTTACTTTACAGGAAAACGTCCGGGGTGAGTGAAGGTCGACACGTTTTTATTTTTCTCGGTTTTTAACCCGATTTTCTCACTTTTCTTGCACAAATCCAAAACCTGGTGAACCCATATGGATTTTGCCGTCGATGTTTCTTTATGACAGACTCTTTCATCAGGTTTCGGTTTTGAGCCACTCCTTAAGATCTGTTGGGAAAGGAAAACCGAAACTGTAGCACTTAAAAATCTTAACACACGATCATCAAACACATGAACCAGAGATGGCCGAGGAGTTTCCTTACGCCTTGCTCGTCGAGGGCAAATGGGACCCCAAGACCCCCAAGTTAAAAAACAAGCTCACGATTTACTTCCAGAGCAAAAAATCCAACGGAGGAGACTGCTGTGTTCAACTGCTGGAGGAGCAGAAAGCAACGGTGAGCTTCAAAACAGAGGAAGGTAGGTGAAAGTTCTTCATCTGGATCCTTGTAGTATAGAGTGTTTTATTATAATATATTGGGGGCGCTTACCTCCAATATTCAGATGTGCTAACAATCTCTCTCTCTCTCTCTTTATCGTTGTTGTGATGTGGCTGAAAATGCCTATTTTTATAGTGCAAACCCTAAATGTGACCCCAAATATGCTCCCAAACCCTTTAATTTCATTTTAAACTCAGCTTAATACATTACCCTGAAAGAAAATGTAAAGGTAAACCCTTATTTGTACTGTACAGTTTACACTGAACTCCCGCAGTGCTAGAATGTAAA
>JBBIGA010110084.1:0-10662 GCA_037576975.1 Alestes dentex | reverse complement strand
TGGCAGAGGGGAGGGTCAGGTGTGGTCAGAGGAGCTTCAGTGTAGAGGAAATGAATCTCAGATTTACTTCTGTCCAAGATCATCTTCACTCACACACAACTGCTCCCATGACAGTGATGTGGGACTGGTGTGTGGTGGTAAGAGCTGCATGGGCATCTCATTTGCTACAGTGGAGGGGGGAAATATCTCATGGCGAGAAAAAATAAAATAAATATATGTTAGTGTAGCTGTATCTTTATCTCTCACTCTCTATTTTCCTTCTTAATATTCAAGATACCGCTTCTGTCTCTTTCTCTGTCTGTGTGGTGTATAGGTTATGTGAGGTTGGTGGATGGTGGGAGCCGCTGTGCTGGGAGAGTGGAGGTTCTTCATAGAGGACAGTGGGGAACAGTGTGTGATGATTACTGGGATATGATAAATGCTGCAGTGGTGTGTAGAGAACTGGGCTGTGGAGAGGCTGTAGATGCACTGAGTGATGCTCACTTTGGATCAGGATCAGGACCGATCTGGATGGATGATGTGGAGTGCAGTGGATCAGAGTCTACACTGAAGAACTGTAGATCAGCAGGATGGGGTAAAAATAACTGTAAAACTCATTCTAAAGATGCTGGAGTCATCTGTTCAGGTGTGTTGCTATATTTTAATTTGGTTCTAATGGTTATTATTTCAATGTAACCACAGCATATACTGTGATTTATAGGCTATTTAAGGTATGGTTTCCTCATTTCAGAAGTCAGACTGGTTGGTGGTTCTCACTGCTCTGGGAGAGTGGAGGTTCTTCATGGAGAGACCTGGTCCACAGTGTGTGATACTGACTTTGACCAGCAGGATGCAGAGGTTGTGTGTCGAGAGCTGGGCTGTGGTCTTCCTGTGAAGGTGCTGGGAGCAGCTGCTTTTGGCAGAGGGGAGGGTCAGGTGTGGTCAGAGGAGCTTCAGTGTAGAGGAAATGAATCTCAGATTTACTTCTGTCCAAAATCACCTTCACTCAAACACAACTGCTCTCATGACAATGATGTTGGACTGGTGTGTGCATGTAAGCACTTTTTATTTAGTTAGTTAGGTAGTTTGTTATGTAATTGAAGTGCATATCATATATATCATATATTTTAATACATAATCCCAGTTTGTGTTCAAAGCTGTATAAAAGTTCATGGTATGGTTTAATTTTGTCTTTCTCTCTTTCTTTCTTTCTCTCTCTCTGGTACAGACAGTGTAAGGCTGGTGGATGGTGGGAGTCGCTGTTCTGGAAGAGTGGAAGTTTTTCATAGAGGACAGTGGGGAACAGTGTGTGGAAATGGAGCGAATGCAATTGCAGTTGCAGTGTTGTGTAGAGAGCTGAGCTGTGGGGAGCCAGTTAGTGCTGATCTTGCTGTACCGGGAACTGGACCAATCTGGATGAGTCATGTGGACTGCAGTGGACCCGAGTCTACACTGAAAAACTGTGGATCATTGGGATGGGGAAAACACAGCTGCAGTCATTATTGGGATGTAGAAATCGTCTGTTCAGGTATGTACAAATTACTCAGTTTTCAGTGTTAGGAAAAGATGTATATAATACAAAAAATACACAGAATAGATTCTCAGATATTAATTGATACAAAAATTTAGTATCGATTTCTATATCAATTAGCACTGGTATCGATACAGTTTTGCGTCTGCCAGTTCACGGAAATCGCCAGCACACTACAACAATTTTCAACAGGCATTGCAGCGGGCAGCCCCTCCCCCAGTTACCTGGAGGATCCAATGTTTACATGAAAGGGACTGTCAGTGCCTGGTCCATGCCGGCTGCCTTATTGGTTCCGAGCCGCTTTTTTTTCCTCCGTAGAGGAGGAGCTTTGGGATTTGGGGGCTTTGGGGCTTTGGAGGCCCGAGACTCTCCCCTTGCTCTGTACCGAGGAAAAAAAAGCGGCACGCACCTATAAATGAGTCCCGAGCAGGCATTTTGCCCTGTAGCCCGGCTGGAGAACAACTTAGTGGCGCAAAATTTTACACGGACCTTCATCTCCCCCTGACCTATCGAACGTGGCCAGTGTCGAAGCTCTCCTCCCCGCAGAACCGGCGCGTCGGTTCCATGAGCACATCGGTCCCGCGAGCACCCAGCCACGCCAAACTTGACATGCCGGTAGATCTCCGTGAGGCCTTTCCAACAAGCCTCCGTTTGCCCCCCTAGCTCATGGGGATTCGGAGTTATTAAACCAAATCCTTCCCCTATTGTTCCCCCAAAGCATCGTACGCCTTTAAATGGGCTACCAAGCTCATTTAAATTATTTATTAAAAAGTTCCTGTTTGTGATTTTTCTCCACCTGTAGTATCGAAAATTATATCGAATATCGAATACCATCCTTAGTATCAGTATCGTGTTTGAAATTTCAGGATCGTGACAAGCCTACTAACAACTAAATCACTAATCTGTTTTTAGTGTTTCAGATCTTTATTACGGCATTTCTTCTTTTTGAAAGTTTGCCTTTAGTTTAATTCAGAAATGTGGGGATAAATAACTCCAAAATTCAGCCACAGAAATTTGATTTTTTTGGTAGAAGTTTTCAGCTTTTACCAAATTATCGAATAAAACTGGTTCCGTGAACAAAACAGTGAGATCAGTGGTCTCTCAGTAACATTGTCTGAATTCAACAGAGCATCTTTGGGATGTGGTAGAACCCAAAAATTACACTTCAAAGCAATGATGTCACAACTTTGTTAAATCGCACAAAGAAGTCTGGCTGTTCCAAGAACAAGTAGCCTATATCAAAAGTAAACCCATTTAGCCAGTCAGCTAGTTAAAAATTTTATTTTTTGATTACCGCTGATTTTGCACAATGGTTTCTACATTAAATACAGACTATAATTGTTATCTTGGGAAAACAACAGAAGCCCGTTTGCTTAATCTGCTCTAGATACTATATAATAAAATATAGAATAGATTATACTTATTGGATAATACCTGTTCAATTTTAGTTGCTTTATGTAAAAGAAAATTCGAATTATGTTGTATTATGTTAAACATGGCACCGGTGTGTGACGACATGTTGAATGCCGCTCTTCACAGAATTGTTTGTTTTGTGTATTTTGTGTAATTGTTGTTTTTGCTGTCTATTTTGCAGCCAGTGTTTAGTTTAATTCAGTACAGGGGCGGACTGAGACCAAAAAAAAACGGCCCTGGACTTTCTTTACCAGCTCGTGGCTCTGGGGGGTGGGGGGGTAGTGAGGTGCGGGTTGCAGGGTGCGGGGGGGGGGTGCGCTTAAGTCTGTGTCAAGGCTGTGGTTGGGAGTGGGGTTGTTTGGTATGCGCATCTTCACCACATCTCGGCTGAGAAACACAGAGGGGGGTGTTATGCGCATCTCGGCCGCATCTCGGGCTGACGGCCGTGCACTGGATGGCCACTCTGGATGCACAGATTGCCAGTCCACCCCTGATTCAGTATGATAGACAAACACTCCTGACAATCAGCGAAACTGTCAGACAAGATGCAAAAACTGGTGTTTTAGAGGCTGAGGTGCTATCACTACTCACCCGCGAGCACACTGACCGTCCCGACTGGGGGCACCCGGAAGACCCGTGACCACTGATGCCCAGCATTTTCCTGGAAAACGTCCAGTCTCTGGACAACAAATTGGACGATCTCAGAGGAAGACTTAAATTCCAAAGAGAGCAGAGGAACTGCTGTTTTTTCTGTTTCACGGAGACGTGGCTGACCGCGAGCATTCCGGATCATGCAGTCAAGCCGGAGGGGTTCAGAATCCACCGTGCTGGTCAGACAGAGACATCGGGGAGGAAACAAGGAGGTGGCGTGTGCTTTCTCGTCAACAACTTGTGGTGCACGAACATGGAAATAATTTCATGGAACTGCACTGTGGACCTCAAGTATCTGCGGATCAAATGCCGGCCGTTCTACCTGCCCAGAGAGGTCAGCACGGTGTTTCTGACGGAGGTTTACATTCCACCACAGGGTAACACACAGCGAGCTCTTAGTGAACTCTACCAACTAATCACCAGCAACGAGAATACATAACCAGACAGACTGTTCATTCTCTCTGGGGGCTTTAACCAGGAAGACTTTAGGAGTCTGCACCTGAAATACCACCACTTGGGGAGCCAACACGCTCGACCACTGCTACACAGAACATCGGGGGGGCATACCGCTCTCTGTCTCGCGAGCACCTGTGTGCCTCAGATCACAGGACGGTTCTGTTGCTGCCTGCACAAACTAAAGCACGAGGAGCCAAAGACACGCACAGTGCAGCGCTGGACACGTGAGGGAGAGGAGAAGCTTCAGGATTGTGCTTTGATTATGTGGACTGGGACATGTTCAGAGATTCATCCTCTGACCTGGACGAGTACACTACTGTGTTCACTGATTTCGTTAAGTCCTGCGTGGAGGAATGCATTGCAACTAAACTGTCCAGACATTCCCCAACCAGAAACCCTGGGTCAACGCTGACATAAGCTCCGCAAACCGATGCATGCTTTCCAGACCGGAGATGTGGACCTGTATAAGAAATGCAGGTACGATCTCCGGACAGCCATCAGGAGCATGAAACGGTAGTACAGCAGTAAAGTGGACTCCCAATAGAGCTGTACACGTGGCGCGTGTCAGATGTGGAGGGGGATTCAGACGCTGACAAACTACAAACCACAACCACACAGTCTCGCTTCCGACAGCCCATCACTCCCAAACGAACTGAATGTGTTCTGTGCACGCTTTGAGCTCGCTAACTCACATCCACCAGAGCGAGCTCCGGCAGTGCCACATGACGTCACTATCACCGTGTCTGTTGCAGACGTGAAAAGGAGTTTTAACAGAGTCAACACTCGCAAAGCTGCCGGTCCAGATGGAATTTCGTCGTGTATTGAAAGTGTGCAGTGAGCAGCTGTCTGCCATCTTTACAGACATTTTTAACACCTCCCTGCAAAGCTCAACTGTCCCCTTCTGCTTCAAAAACACCACCATTGTTCCAGTTCCCAAGAAGAACAAAGCCAGCTGCCTTAAGGACTTTTGGTCGGTTGCACTAGCCCCCATCACAATGAAGTGCTTTGAGAGGCTGGTAATGGGACACATTATAAGCTCCATACCAACCACGCTGGAGCCCCTGCAATTTGTGTACCGTCACAATAGATCCACTGGAGACGCCGTCTCAGGGTGCTTTCACATCTGTGGTTCGGTTCATTTGGTCCGGACCAAGGGCAACAAGTGATACATTGTAGCATTTTTCTGCCGTTTTGGGTCCTTTTCACACTACACTGATTGCTCTGGTCCGAACCAGTTGAAACGAACCAAAATGCAGTCATGTGACAACATCTACATCACTCATTGGCCAGATGTGCCATTGAACGTATTTCCTAGACTACTTTTCGATTGGTCAGAATTAACGTGTGGGAAAATTCCAACGGAACTCCTGGAAGTAAACAAAGTGAGGACACAACAAGCCGGTAAACAACATGTCGCTTTTTAGTATGGAGGGACATTTTCGATGAGGCTCCGCA
This sequence comes from Alestes dentex, assembly GCA_037576975.1. Taxonomy (NCBI): domain Eukaryota; kingdom Metazoa; phylum Chordata; class Actinopteri; order Characiformes; family Alestidae; genus Alestes; species Alestes dentex. The sequence continues at coordinate 5,177 of JBBIGA010110084.1, read as the reverse complement.
CCTCCTCACAACTCCAGGATTGTCCGCGAGCTGCCATGGGGCTATGTTGCTAAAGTGCTAACTGTAACAAATATGTCTCCTCATCCCATAATGCACAGCGCAGCTGACTACAGCAGCTGGATTAGTGCAAAAAGGCCCAGTACTTTTTGCAGTTGGATCTGTTCAAGTTCGGATCATGTTCTCACCACAAACGAACCGCTCCAGGGTTCGTTTGAAAGTGTACCAAGACCACCACTACAAGGAGGTCTCGGTACGCTTTTTTGGTCCTCTTTTGGTGCGCAATCGGGTGTGATTGTTACATTCACACCTGCCCAAACGAACCGCACCAACTAGGAAAATGAACTCTAGAGCGATTCAACCGAACTAAATGAGGCATGTGTGAAAACACCCTCACACACCATTCACACCACCCTGGCTCACCTGGACAATAAGAACTGCTATGCCAGATGGCTGTTTGTGGATTTCAGCTCAACATTTAACACAGTTATCCCCTCCAAGCTGATCAAGAAGCTGCTGGGGCTGGGACTCAGTGCTACTCTTTGCAACTGGGTTGTCTCAGAAAAACTAAGCGCATCATAAAGGACCCCAGCCATCCTGCATTGCAACTCATCCGGCAGGAGACTCAGACAGCACGATTCAGAAACAGTTTTTATCCCAGAGCTGTCAGACTTTAACACACAGTAACTGTGCAATAAATCTGTTCCTCATACTATGTGAAATACTGTAGCACACAACACTTTACACTGCATTCATTTACATTCATGCAACTTGCAGCTAGAACGGTGGTTACTTTAGCCTGTGATTATATATTGTTGCTGCACTGTTATTTTTGTCTTTTTATGTCTTTTATGTCTATTATGTTTTTGCCTGCGAAGAGCATATTCAAGTAAAAATTTCATTGTGCTCTGTACACTGAACTTTGTACATATGATAATGATAAACTTCAACTTTAACTTCAACATTTCTGACAGAGTATCCTATCCTTTTGTAAATTTTTATCTTTGTGTAGAATTTGATGTGATTAAATTATACACAGGTCACAGAAAGGCCAGATTTACTGATGGTGCTCACCTGTGCTCGGGGAGAGTGGAGGTTCTTCATGGAGAGACCTGGTCCACAGTGTGTGATGCTGACTTTGACCAGCAGGATGCAGAGGTTGTGTGTCGAGAGCTGGGCTGTGGTCTTCCTGTGGAGGTGCTGGGAGCAGCTGCTTTTGGCAGAGGGGAGGGTCAGGTGTGGTCAGAGGAGCTTCAGTGTAGAGGAAATGAATCTCAGATTAACTTCTGTCCAACATCATCTTCACTCAAACACAACTGCTCCCATGACAGAGATGTGGGACTGGTGTGTGCTGGTAAACTAATATTTGAGATTTCCAATTTCAGATATAAATTATTTAATTCTAATGATATAGAGGCAACTATTTTACCTGCATTACTGTTGATGTGCTGCTTTAATGACCTCATTGTGATGTCAGGTCACACACAGGCTCGGCTGGTGAATGGCTCTGACTCCTGTTCTGGTCAAGTGGAGCTCCAGTACCTCAGTGAGTGGGGCACAGTGTGTGATGTGAACTGGGATATGAGAGCTGCCAGTGTCCTCTGTGCTCAGCTGAAATGTGGGAGTGCTGTGGCTGTGTTGGGGTCAGACTGGTTTGGAGAGGGGAGTGGACCGATTTGGGCTGATGTGTTTGATTGTCAGGGAAATGAAACACACCTGTCAAAATGTCCCATTTCATCATGGAGTCGAGCTGCATGCTCTCATAAACAGGATGCTGGAGTCATCTGCAGTGGTGAGCTCTTGGAATCATGTCACTATGGAGTGCACACAGTGTTTTTCCCTGTAAATGTCTGTAAATAGATTTGCAGAACTCCTGTCCATCTGTATCATTGACTAGAAAATTGGCTGTTTACTGCACTTATGTGTCTATGTTGGTATTTATCTCTCAACCAGACTTACTTAATTCTACCCTGAATATGTCCTTAAATTAGTTCAAAGCAAAATGTCTTTTATTTGCAGATATGCTAATTTCTTGTGCTGTACCCTATAGGTTCCTCTCTGGCATTTCATGAGATGCGAGTGCGGTTGTCTGGAGGGACGGAGTGTGAGGGGGAGGTGGAGGTGTACTTCATGCTGGACTGGAGGAAAGTTCTGCTGGACTCCTGGAGTGAGTCTGAGGCCTCTGTGGTCTGCAGACAGCTGGGCTGTGGCTCTGTGCTCAACTTCTCCAGCTCCTCTCCATCCAGTCCTGAACACAATCACTTGTGTATGACAGGTTTCAGTTGTTCTGGGAGTGAAGCTCATCTGAGGAACTGCAGCAGTGCCCAAGAAGTGAACTGCAGCTTCAAAGATCAGTTGTCGATCACCTGCTCTGGTAAGAATTAAAGTTTTGAAATTGGTCAGTAAACTGCAAAAAGTATTAGTATTAAAAATTATCAAAATATGTTTACATGATATTTGTCAGATAACCAATCAACTGTAGCCAAAAAGTGAAAATAACATACCTCAAAGTGCATGAACAACAAAAAGTCAATTCGACTTATAATAAATATTGATCAGTTTTATAGTGTTTTACAGTGCTCTTTACTTTCTCTTCGCACAGAGAAAAAATCCTCACTATCGATTTGATAATCATAAATGCGATAGATTCATTGTTTTAAAATCATGAGATATATTTCACAATCTCCCCTCCAGAAAATCAGGGTTCCCCCAGATGGTCACTTTACTCCTAAATATATAACACTCTATATGTAAAAAAAAAAAAAAAAACCCCCCCCAAAAAAAAAAGTATCGTTTTGAATACCCATAATGGCAAATTAACTTGGCTTAATTATCATTAGTTTTGTCATAGCGAAAAAATATATCATGAACCAACATGTTTAGGGGCGAACTTGGCATGCTAACTCTTTGTACTGAAAATCTCTTTTTCTGTATGAGGCTTTATGTGCATGTGCAATTTTAGCCCACAGCTCCATCAGGCTGGTTGGTTCTGGAGAAGACTGTGCAGGAAGACTGGAGGTTTTCCACAGTGGCTCATGGGGGACAGTGAGTGATGATTTGTGGGATATTAGAGATGCACAGGTGGTGTGTAGACAGCTGCAGTGTGGAGTGGCCCTCAGTGCCCCAGTACCAGCCTGGTTTGGACCTGGAACTGGACCCATATGGCTGAATGAAGTGGAGTGTGAGGGGAACGAGACATCCCTGTGGAACTGCAGATTTCAAATGTGTGAAACAGATGAATGTGGACACAAGGATGATATAGGGGTCGTGTGTTCAGGTAAAGTGTGACTGATGCCACTGACATAAGGACTGTTTGTACATGCAGCTGATATTCATATTCCAGATGTGTTCCTACAACAAATTTATTTTATAAGGAATGACTGTATGTTTGCTACTTGTTTTATTTGTGAAATTTAAAGCATCCTTTTTTACACCAGAGTTTAAAGAGATCAGACTCAATGAGGGCTGTGAGGGGAATCTGGAAGTGTTCTACAATGGAACCTGGGGTAATGTGTGTGTAAACGGGATGACTGAAGGAACAGCAAGTTTGATCTGTCAGGAACTGAACTGTGGAACATCTGGCAGTGAGAGGGGTGTCAAAGCAAGAGTGGAATCAGCTCCTAACTGGTTGGATGATGTGAAATGTAGAAAACCTGACTCCACTCTGTGGCACTGTCCATCTTCTCCCTGGGGACAGAACAATTGTGATAAAAATAGTGATGTTGCTTACATTACCTGCTCAGGTGGGAAGATCACTCCAGAACTTTTAGAAATGACCAATTATTTCTGTCTAAAATTCATGTGAACATGAATAACCTGAATGAGTAATGATTGTTTTATGCGAACAGGAGAAGAAAATGTCCAGCTGAAATGCTTCTCATTTCCCCTCCAGAGACAGTGCTCAAGTAAGAACCAATGAATTCAGTCTTTGAACAATGAGAATTAGGCAATAAGTGCTCTCCAAGGCTTAGTGCATATGATTAACTTATGCATTCTCAATTGTTTTAACATATCGTTCTTATCCTAATTTTGTGACTGTTTCTTCCAGACATGTTTCTCCAACAGTAAAAATACATTCTACTAACTCTACAATGTAGGAAGACTTAAATAATTAGTCAGTGGTACTCTTCCTGCCCATGTGTTGTGTTTGTGATATAGAATACCTGACTCTCAGACTGAAGGGAGGAGAGGGAAGCTGTTCTGGGAGACTGGAGGTGTATCATAACTCTGAATGGGGGTCAGTCTGTGATGATCTGTGGGACATCAGAGATGCTCAGGTGGTCTGCAGGCAGCTGGGCTGTGGGAAGGCGCTGAGTGCTGATGGAGGTGCTGCCTTTGGTGCTGGTGAAGGGACTGTCTGGCTGAACAGAGTGAAGTGTAGAGGGAATGAGATTCACCTGTGGGACTGTCCTCATTCCCTGAAGAAACACACTGACTGTGTCCACAGGAAGGACGCTGGAGTCACCTGTGCAGGTCAGAGGAGCTTCATGATTGTTTATCCAGTTATCTTTGTGTTTAATGATTTTCATTTTGGCATAGAGTGAAGACTTTCTTTCCTGAATACTCTACTTTCCACAGCTTGCACAATCCACAGTTTTGGGCACATACAAAATTAAGGGAGCCATATCATCATCCCTTTGCTTGCCAGTGGTTAGACCAGGTTGCATGAAAAAGCTTTTTAATCGGAATACCCCAACCACAAAAAGTTGCCAAATCAAATTGAGCCCTTTTTCACCGTAGTCATGAAATGCAGTTCTTTCTTGGTTAAGGGGTCCTTCAGTTCAGCCAGAATGGCAACTAATAGGAAGCCTACAGAAAGCAGTTTAAAAGCTGTTAAATGTGGATACAGAGACAGTCTTATATTTACATTTCCATGTATGTAACCTGGCTCCAATACTACTTCTTCTGATTGTCCTTTCACTCCTTCTCACTCCGTATGTTCCGTATATATAAACCCAGGGCATTCTTGCTGTGACACGACAGAACTAAACACTGTGCTGCCATGCCACCCACAAATGTTATAATGGAAAACCTTATGTAATACATATTTAGTTTTTTCCCCTCAATTTTTATAGAGCACATCATTATTTTATTTGACACATGACTGTGAAGGTTCATTCTTTTCATTCATCCAGGGAGTCAAATCAATGTAGAAAGGAGTTCATAAGTCATCTGGACTT
>JBBIGA010110033.1:0-10664 GCA_037576975.1 Alestes dentex | reverse complement strand
TCTCTCTCTCTCTCTCTCTCTTTCTCTCTCTCTCTCTCTCTCTCTCTCTCTCTTTCTCTCTCTGTCTCTCTCTCTCTTTCTCTCTCTCTCTCTCTCTCTCTCTCTGTGTCACTCTCTCTCTCTCTCTCTCTCTCTCTCTCTCTAAGGAAGTGATGAATGTTTAACATAGATCTGCTCAGTCCGTCAGACAGTCCTCACAGTGACAGTATGGAGCTTGGTGTATCCTCCATAATACCCTGTAAGTAAAAGTCTCTTAAGTCTCTTCGCGTCTTTATTACAGTGAGCGTTGCTGCACAAGGGAGTAAATATTCAGTCTGAGGGCTCTGAGTGATCAGCTATTGTGTGATTAAGTAACTTAAAAGAGTTTAAAGAGTTAAAAATATTTCCTTTCATGTCAAAGAGTACAATTTTATGTTAGTTCTGTGAGCCCCAGTTGTGCCTTGTAAAACAGTTTGATATTTGATGTCTAAAGTTTGCTTCTCTCATTTAAAGCACGGATCTCCAGGCCTGGAGGGCCAGTGTCCAGCACAGTGTGGTGATTACCCTGCTCAAACACACCTCAGATGTTAATCGCCAGGTTTAGTGAGTGTTTGAGAAGAGTAACCATCAAACCGTGCTTAAAGTATAGACTGCAGTGTGAATTAGTTGATCCTTTTATTTATCTGTTTATCTTTTTTACATCTGTATGTTCATTTACACTTGTACAATGAAATGTTCTGCACTGGAATCATGTGTTATGATCCAGTGTTAGTGGTGAACAGACTATAGTTACTGTGAACCAGGAACACCCCACAAGTGTTGGAAATGGTCTGATCCAATCATCTAGCAAACACAGTTTGGTTCTTGTCAAAGTTGCTCAGATCCTTATGTTTGTCCTTTTTTATGCTTCCAACCCATCAACTTGAAGAACTGACTGTTTACTTGCTGCATAATATATCCCATCTCTTGACAGGTGTCATTGTAATGAGATAATTATTGTTGTTCTCTTCATCGGTAATTGGTTTTAATGTTGTGGCTGAGTGGTGTACTGGCCATAATTATTTATTTCAGTACATTAAAAATAACATAACTGACAACAATGTATCACAGATTGTGTAAAGGACAGATTAAAGTGACTCTCCTGCTGTGCATTTCCCTTTAATTCTACCGGTGATTGGAGATGATAATTCATAATAATTAATAATCATTATTAATTAGTTCCTCTCTTTCTCTTCCTATTTTAGGGCTGATTGTACTCATCCCCTGTGGACAAAGTCAAGGTAAATCATTTGCATGTTTTTTCCCCCTTCATGTATATTTCCTTCATGTTTGTTTACAAATGTTGTTTACATTAAATAGATCACAGATGTTTGAAACGTCCAAAATCAGTATCACATGTCCAATACATTTCTGAGACCAAAACAGTTGATCCATTTGGCTGATCTTTAGGAAGTGAAGGGAGAGTCTAGGTTAAAGATGTTTTCTTTGAAAGTAAATATTTGTTGTTGATACTTGCAGAAGAGCCAGACTGTTTCAGTGTGTAAAGGTATATATATTGAAGTTATTGTTAGAATCATATATACACAATATACATATATATATTGTAAACCCCCGCTAATTCGCATTCAAACTGCAAATATCCTCTGCATTTTTTTGTTGTTTATTTCGTGGCAATATATAATTTTTCATGCATTTTAGTGCTAAAGTATTATGAAAAATAAAATGTACTCATTTTGTAACATAAATATTGACGTAAATTCAGCTACATTTCCATATAAAATATGACTATACATGACTATACAAAGAAAGCGCATCTTGGGATGGTGAAATACCGCTGTAGAGGTGGGAGGTTTGAAAGTAGCCAATCCGAGAGCATTATTAATTTCTCCTTGCTGCTGATTGGCTGCTGCCCTGTGACACATCTCCGGCCCTTGTGTAGCTATCTCCAGTGTTTCTCTGAGTGTTCTCACTTTGTTCTTCTTAAAGCTCTGTATTTTTATTACAGCAAATTAAATGAATTTATTGCTGTATTTGCCTGCTTATACCAAAGAAAACGACAGCACATACCAAAGAAAACGCATGAGTAACAGAACAGTCTATACAGGGGTAAAATTGGTATTTTACATTCTAGCACTGCAGGAGTTCAGTGTAAACTGTACAGTACAGAAATGGGTTTACCTTTACATTTTCTTTAAGGGTAATGTATTAGGCTGAGTTTAAAATGAAATTAAAGTGTTTTGGGAGCATATTTGGGGGCATATTTAGGGTATAGACTATAAAAATAGGCATTTTTAGGCATTTTTTTTTACCATATCACAAATTCAGGGCTAATGTCGGAGGTTTACTATATACACACACGTGCAGTTCCACAGTCAGGGGTCTCCAACATGTCTCTCGCGAGCTACCAGTAGCTCCCCTCTCCAAGTAGCTCGCCAGTCACTCGGAAAACCAACTTGCATGTATATCCAATCATGTCCGCCCCCTTCTTACACTAAATCATTATTTGCCCATCAGTTGTCAATCAAACAGTTGCGCTGCTGTCAAGCTTGATGAGTCAGATGTGATGATGTGAGATGGGCAGCAACCATGACGGCGGCAGGTAGCCATACCAATAAGAGGCTGTAAAGGTATTATTTTCATGAAGAGTGGGAATCAGAGTTTTGTTTCACAAATGTAAACGACAAGTGTCTGATCTGCGGTGCAAGCGTGTCACACCAAAGCACTCCGCAAGTCCTTTAAGAATCTCCTTTATTAGCAAAGCAGAGAGTTGGACAATCAGGAAAAGCAGTGAGTTAAAAGTAAGACCCAGTCCTAGGGTCTCTCGTCTCTCGTCTCTCCCTTTGTAGCTGAAAAACTGGTTAAAACTGGTTCTTTCTGTACCTTCTGCCCCTAGATCTGTAAATTAGACACTTCTATGTACTGTATCCATTCCCTTGCTGCTTGCTATCAGTCCCCACATACCAGAAGAAGAATAACTGCATGTAGTTACTCTTGGGAAGACAACTGACGCAAATAGAGGAGTCACACTTACAGAACTGGGGTCATGTATAGAATTGAAGCTATATGTGAAAAAACACATTTAACTTAAGTTCAAAATTTCAAATACACTGACTACAATGCCGTGGAGGTGCAAGCATGATGTGGCTGGAAAGGGTTTCCACTACAGCCATCCTCAACTCAGGCAGTGCCATTACTCTTACACGCCCCTCACTCTCACATGAAACAACCCTGTGAAGCCTGGCCATCTTGTGCATCCATTGGGATGTGCAGGAGGTACCAGCTACCCAGGTGAGGGTTGGGGGATGGTGTGGGGACTAGCCTGTATTTGGGGGGCTGATTCAGGAGCTTCCTATGCCTCTACTGGTTGGCAGGGACTGGTCAGGAGTTACACAGCAGAGGACCCAATGTTAGGTTACTGGCACAATTTTTTTTACTCCCCTTATATTAATGGAATCCACATATTAATGGGATTTAGGCAGAACTGACTTAATTCCACCTGCTTATACCACTGATATGTCCATCCATCATAACTGTTATGTTATCAGCAGATTACTTCTTGGTAAAAAATGGTTTGCTATACCACCGTTGTGACTGCAGAGGGGAAATCCATGAGCTCCTCGTCATACTGCAGTCCAACCTAGACACGATAATCCCCTAGCCTATAGCCAGTCTCAAAGTGTTTCTTTTCAAGTAAAGTCAAGATGTTTTATTATCATTTCTAGCATACACACACAGTATATAATGAAACGAAACAACATGCTGCCAGGACCATGGTGCAGCATGTGGCGTGACCATCTTTACCATCTGCATCAGGTGTTGCTGATGGTCCATCAGGTGGGACTTACTGCAAACCCCCCAAAATGCCATCAGGGGCTGACCAAAGCACAGTATGTGGGCTACCGTATTGGGCGGGGGTTATTAAAACTACAAGAGAAGAAGATCAAAGTGGTGCAGACTTACCCCCACCCCACCAGTAAAAAAACAGGTGCATGCTTTTTTAGGGCTGGTGTGCCATTACTGTAGGTTTGTACCTCACTTCTTCATGATAGCTTCCCCCCATCAGACCTGACCAGAAAGGGAGAGTAGGAGAGGGAGCGACGGACTGACACTAGCGAGCAAGCCTTCCAAACACTGAAGATAGCCCAGAACCTAAGGCTCAGTCCTCCACAACCCAGACTTCCAGCTCCCCTTTATACTACAAACTGATACACCACAGTCTGGCCTGGGAACAGTCCTATCACAGTTGTTTGATGGGGAGTCCTATATGTAAGGAAGAAACTGACCCCTGTGATGTGTGGCTATTGAGCAGGAAGCCAAAGCCATCAAATGGGCAGTGGAGAAATTATGGTATTACCTAACTGGCTGCCAGTTCACATTAATCACTGACTACACCCCACTGCAATGGATGACCAGGGAGAAGAGCAATAATAGCCATATAACGCAATAGTTCCCATCCCTCCAAGACTTCTCTTGATGTCCTCTTGCATCGGCACACTGATGGATCACTCCCCTCCGCTGTGTCCGGCTTGGAGCTCACGGCAGGCGTCTGATCCTGCGGTGTCATAGGGCAGGAGCTCCTCTCTCAGCCACAGTGGAGGTGCTGTAAAAACAGCACTACACCACCTGCATGCCTCCGCCAGGTCGGTTCAGTTCTGCACCCAGTCCCTGCACACCCCTCTGAGATTCCATTCACGTATTTTTGAAAAGAAGTATTTGAATAAAGCAAGTGTGTTACACAACTATGCCTGACTCCATGTGTCTGTGTTCATGCCCACAGCAGGGGGCATGAAGCCATCGTCCGCACAATATACACAAAATCCTCCCGAGATCCTTATCTCTCTCGTTGGGGTAAAGACGTGATGACCCCAGTTGCATCGGTTCTGGTGCGGGTTCTTCTTGAGGTGAACCAGGAGCCAGAGTAGCCAGGGTCGCCTCCGGGCACCCACATGGGTTCTTTGGGTGAGAGTAGCACAAAGTGGGATGCTTTTGTTTTGCCCGCAGGTGTTGATCCAGCTTGGTGGCAAGGGAGATGAGTTGGTCTAGAGAGAGTCCTGCATTACAATAGACTAGCTCTGCCTGCAGTTCGGGGTTGAGACCCTCTCTGCAGCGAGAATGCATAGGAATGCGTTTTACTCCTAACCAAGAGACACAAGGACAACACAAGGGCTGTGGCTTTGCGCCGTGTGACAGCCACGATGACTCAGACCAGCCCGAGCTCTATCCGCCTCGCTGGTCAGCGCTAGAAGAACAAAGGGAAGAGAGAGATCACAATCAAAGTCCACGGTCAAGACCTGCAAGGGAAAGAGGTCCGTACGAGAGCGAGAGCAAGATCCCAGAGGAGACTTCCTAACAGAGCAGACTTCCTAACAGAGCACAGATGAGGGTGTGTATGAGGGCGACCAAGCACCGGACTGCTGGAGCAGCTGGTACATATACCGGGAGGGTGACACAGACAGACCAATGAGAAAACACAACAAATCTAACTAAACAGGGAGATAAACTCAAAGTGATTACCATAAAGGGAGAGACAGTGGAACTAATGAGCAGGTGGCTAGCAACGCAATAAGAACCGAGCATGGAGGCTCACTCTGTGCAGGTGGGTTGCTAGGCGCCACGCCCAAACATAAACAAACCACCACGAGGACGAGGGGGCATGATGGGACACTTCCCTCTCAGTAGACTGGTGAGAGGGAACGTTGGACGCAGGGCAGAGGTGGTGCCGATGTGACACCAACATGACAAATGTAGGAATATCCAAACATTTTATGTGTCTTTATTGTTGGAAAGCATGTGTGCTGATGGTTGTAATCAAACATTCTCGGGGGAGGTTGTAAACAGAGTTTATTAAACAGAAAAAGAGATTAACAAGGAACAGTAAGGGAGTAGAAAAAATGGGGCAAACACAGACTGAAACATAGAGGCGGCAGGAACACGACACAGGTGAACAGGAAAACAAGGGGGCAGGGATAAGACCAAAACAACAATTGACTCACATGGATACACAGAAACATGGCTAAGATAAACAAAGGCACATGGAAATTGTAAACAAGAACACAGACAAGAAAACCAACCCGATCTCACGACTTTTCATGCAGCCATCACGATATGCAATGTAATCAAAATACGTGCTGCAATCATGTTTTAGGGCTTTTTTTCTTGCTAGTATCTGCGCTAACTGGTGACTGTTCGGTTAGGGTTAGGGTCAGGGTTAGGGTTAAGGTTAGGTTTAGGGTTAGGGTTAGGGTTAGGGACTTTCCCAGTCTCACAACATTTCAACCTGTTTCAATCGCTTTACAAACAAAAACGATAAGGAATCAACTCGTTATTTCTCTCCTACTGTCCCTCAGTCACCAGTTACCACTGATACTGCCGATGTTACGCAATGCGCATTAAAATACAGGGTAGTGAGGCGTTGTCCTAGCACAAAAAAAAGCCCTAAAGTGTGATCGCAGCATGTATTTTGGTTACATTGTATATCGTGATGGCTTCACTAAAACTCGTGAGACCGGGCTCAGAAAACATGAGGAAGAAACACAAGGAACTTACAAACCAAGAAACGGGCAAAACACAAGAACTCTCAAAAGCTGTTCAGCTGGGCATCCTGAAAAAGTTGATTGTTATATTTTTTCCACAGAGAGAAAAGCTGTGTTGTCCATCCAGCCTGCTGAACAGGTGTTCAGAGGAGAGGCCGTCACTCTCAGATGTGACATAGAGGATAGTGGATCCTACTATAAATGGAGTTACACCTGGTATAAGGATAATTGTCGATGGTTCTGTTCTGAAAGAGATCAGGTCATAATCAGCTCTGTTACAGAGAATGACAGTGGTAAATACACCTGCAGTGGAATGGGTTCATACGGCTCACAGATCAGTGCTGCTGTTACACTGACTGTTTCAGGTGAGTGTGATTATTTCTTCGGTGTTCAGTCACCTTAGTGTCGCATCACTACAGATGAAGACAGATGTTTAACTTGTGCATTCATTAATGGTACTGATATAAATATGCAGACTGTTCCCTTCTCTTCTTCTTTTTAGATTTACCCAGAGCTACACTGACTGTGGAGCCTGAGAGTCCCGTGTTCACTGGAGAGTCAGTCACTCTGAAGTGTGTAATAGAGTCTGACAGTAACTGGAGATATCAGTGGTATAAAGGCAGCAGTAGCACTGCAGTCTATCAGTCTGAGCTAAACACCTACACCTTCACCAGTTCAGCAGCAGATCAGGATTACTACTGGTGTAGAGGAGAGAGAGATCACAGACTCATATACTCACAGAACAGCAATACTGTAACACTCACTGTAAAAGGTGAGCTCATTGTTATCATATGTCTGTATGCTTATCTCTTGTAAATGAATCACTCTTGCTATTTTTTCTCAAATAACTTAATAGATATTTTTGTTTAATATCAAAGTACCCCTCTTCTTTTGCCCACAGATTTACCCAGAGCTACACTGACTGTGGAACCTGAGAGTTCTGTGTTCACTGGAGAGTCAGTCACTCTGAAGTGTGTGATAGAGTCTTACCATGACTGGAGATATCAGTGGTATAAAGGCAGCAGTAGCACTGCAGTTTATCAGTCTCAACTGAACACCTACACCATCACCAGTTCAGCAGCAGATCAGGATCAGTACTGGTGTAGAGGGGAGAGAGATTACAGCCCCACGTCATCACAGGACAGTACCTCGATTACAGTCACTGTAAAGGGTGAGCTCGTTGTTATTATATGTCTGTATGCTAATCACTTGTAAATGAATAATTCTTGCTCTGTTTTCTCAAATAACTTTGTTTATATTTTTGTTTAATATCAAAGTTTCCCTCTTCTTAATCCCACAGATTTACCAAGAGCTACGCTGACTGTAGAGAGCCGACAGAGTCCCGTGTTCACTGGAGAGTCAGTCACTCTGAAGTGTGTAATAGAGACTGACACTAACTGGAGATATCAGTGGTATAAAGGCAGCAGTAGCACTGCAGTCTGTCAGTCTGAGCTAAACACCTTCACCTTCACCAGTTCAGCAGCAGATCAGGATCAGTACTGGTGTAGAGGAGAGAGAGATCACAGACCCACGTCATCACAATCCAGCAAGAGCGTTACTCTTAGTGTGAAAGGTACGTTTACAGGCTGCTGTTATCCTTCTGCAGAACGAAGGTTGATTACAGGTGATCAGATGATGAGCTAAGGCGTGACAACAAATTTCAAGGGCAGAAAAGGGGGATGCACAATTATATAATGATTAGTGTGGCACATCACAAGGAACAACACAAAACTAACAGAAATGAAAGGGGCAAGACAGTAGAAAAACTGGGATAAAAACACAGGCTCCAAAACACAGAGCATTAAGTAAAATGAACCAACAAGCACAGGCTGGAACATAGGGGTTTGTATACTCACAAAACACATGAGAACACCTGGGCAGGGTAGGAGACAGGAACAAGGCAAGGGTGAACAGGATCACAAGGGGACGGGCTTAAAGTGGGGCTAAGACTAAAACAACAGTTGTGTCTCGTTCCATGAAGCAGGATTAAGGGAAAGTCTGTCTTACTTTCCCTTACTTTCCATTGAAATAAGACAGACTTACCCTCAATCCTATTCCATGGAATACCCCCCAGACTCACATGGATACACAGAAACATGATTAAATTAAACTAAAGGCACATGGAGCTTGTAAACACCAACATGGACAGGAAAAAGGGGGAAACACACAAGGAATATGTGAAACCAGGACACAGGGAAAAAAACACCAGGGAAATGTTACAGTGAAAGACTCTACTAGGCTGTCCAGCCGGATGTCCTGAAAAAGTAGATTTTATTTGTTTTTTCCACAGAGAGAAAAGCTGTGTTGTCCATCCAGCCTGCTGAACAGGTGTTCAGAGGAGAGGCCGTCACTCTCAGATGTCACATAGAGGCTAGAGGAGACATGCAGTGGAGTTACACCTGGTATGAGGATGACCACACATTGAACTTTTCTGGAAAAAGACAGATGTTCACAATCAGCTCTGTTATAGAATCTAACAGTGGTAAATACACCTGTAGAGGAACAGAGACAAGAGGTTCACGCTCCTCACAGATCAGTGCTGCAGTTACACTGACTGTATCAGGTGAGTGTGATCATCTCTTCAGTGTTCAGTCACCTGAGTACCACATCACTACAGATGAGGACATATGTTTCATTTGTGCATTCATTAATGGTACTGATATAAATATGCAGACTGTTCCCTTCTCTTCTTCTTTTTAGATTTACCCAGAGCTACACTGACTGTGGAGCCTGAGAGTCCCGTGTTCACTGGAGAGTCAGTCACTCTGAAGTGTGTAATAGAGTCTGACAGTAACTGGAGATATCAGTGGTATAAAGGCAGCAGTAGCACTGCAGTCTATCAGTCTCAGCTAAACACCTTCACCATCACCAGTTCAGCAGCAGATCAGGATCAGTACTGGTGTAGAGGAGAGAGAGATCACAGACCCACATCATCACAGGACAGTAACTCTGTTACACTCACTGTAACAGGTGAGCTGATAGTTTTTACATGTCTGTATGTTTTTCGCTTGTAAATGAATAATTCTTGCTCAGTTTTCTCAAATAACTTTGTTTATATTTTTGTTTAATGTCAAAATATCCCTCTTCTTAATCCTTCAGATTTACCCAAAGCTACACTTACTGTAGAGAACCAACAGAGTCCCGTGTTCACTGGAGAGTCAGTCACTCTGAAGTGTGTAATAGAGACTTACAGTGACTGGAGATATCAGTGGTATAAAGGCAGCAGTAACACTGCAGTCCATCAGTCTCAACTAAACACCTTCACCTTCACCAGTTCAGCAGCAGGTCAGGCTAAATACTGGTGTAGAGGAGAGAGAGATCACAGACCCACGTCATCACAATCCAGCAAGAGCATTACTCTTAGTGTGAAAGGTACGTTTACAGGCTGCTGTTATCCTTCTGCAGAACGAAGGTTAATTACAGGTGATCAGATGATGAGCTAAGGCGTGACAACAAATTTCAAGGGCAGAAAAGGGTGATGCACAATTATGTAATGATTAGTGTGGCACATCACAAGGAACAACACAAAACTAACAGAGATAAAAGGGGCAAGACTGTAGAAAAACTCGGAACATGACGTGAAATGAATGAACAAACATGTTGAAACATTGGGGTTTATATACTCACAAAACAAATAAGAACACCTGAGCAGGGGCGGAAACAGGAAAAAGACACAGGTAAACAGGATAACAAGGGGGCGGGGCTAAGGTGGGGCTAAGACCAAAACAATAACTGACTCACATGGATACACAGAAACATGGCTAAATTAAACAAAGGCACATGGAGCTTGTAAACACCAACATGGACAGGAAAAAGGGGGAAAGACACAAGGAACATGCAAAACCATTAAACAGGGAAAAAAACACAAGGGAAATGTTAAAGTGAAAGACTCTGCTAGACTGTCCAGCTAGATGTCCTGAAAAAGTAGATTTTATTATTTTTTTCCACAGAGAGAAAAGCTGTGTTGTCCATCCAGCCTGCTGAACAGGTGTTCAGAGGAGAGGCCGTTACTTTCAGATGTGACATAAAGGACAGAAGAGACACGAAGTGGAGTTACAGCTGGTATAGGGACGATCACACATTGAACTTTTCTGGAAAAAGACAGATGTTCACAATCAGCTCTGTTATAGAATCTAACAGTGGTAAATACAC
>JBBIGA010110022.1:0-10665 GCA_037576975.1 Alestes dentex | reverse complement strand
TACTCTTCTCTCCCCCCCCCTCTCTCCCCCCCCTCTCTCCCTCTCTCTCTCTCTCTCTCTTGCTGACCTGTCATACCCACTTACTATGAAGACGTTCCACACAGACACCAATACAACCTCGTTTTACACAGCACCAAATAACACACTCCACTCAGACAGTGATGTAAACAGTCTTGCCCACATGTTCACACACTCTCAAACACAGAAAAATGCACACACACACTCTGTCATTCAAAAGAGTAGAAGCTCTTCTCATACAAGCAAAGTATTTTACATACAGTTACTTCAATGAATCAATGAATCAGGATGAAATGACTGATAATTATCTGTAATATTGATTATTCAGTTTTAAAACTCGTTTAAAACATTCAGCGAAGGGGGTAACAAAGCACAGACCAAACATATACATTTTCAAAGGGCCCTTTTGTGGCAAAACAAACTGTTTTTTAATAAAAGCACAAATGTGCTTGAATAGCTTTCAGAATTTAGCCCCACTGCTCATTTTGAAGTCTTTAGAAATGTTTAAACCTGTAGTGCTTTATGAGTGAGGCACAATACAGGGCAGTCAATCAGAACAGAGATCATTTACATATATGAACCTTTGAAATGAATTTGCACTGTTTCTGGTGCCCAATACACAAATATTGTCAATAAAATACATCAGTAAATTAAATAAAGCATAGGATAGAGGGCCTTTAAATTAACCTCTGCCCCAATTTCACATTTTAAAACGTATTATAATTTACTCCAGCAGTAACTGAAGTGCAAAAAACATGGAGCTATCAGATCCGGGCAGTCAGTAAGAGCTTGGATTAGGATTGGTGGGAATTGCTTCAGTGGGAAGTCCTAATATCCAGTATTGCCCCACCAGAATTCTCCATTATTCCGCAGCAGTATATTCTTACTCTTTATTGAGGTAAAGAGACAACAGGGGCTAGCACATTTTACGCATTCAGTTCTCAAGAATCCCACTCTCTTCTGACCAGACAGCAGGAAAACGGACAGCGGAGAGGTTGTCCCGCGTGAAATTCTGCCACTCATTGTCTCATCCCGTCTCCTGCCGAGAAGGGAACTAATTACGTCCTCATATGTCCTCACTCACACCTCCCATTCTCTCCATCGGCTCCACAGACTTTATAATGAGTTCTGCTCCGTGTACTTTCTGGAAAAACAAAGGGAAGCAGAATATTCCAGAACGGAACGGAATCTCGCTTGTTCGGAGGCCGGCAGCTGTGAGAGAGGTCAAATGTAATTATAAGTGACCTTCCAACCCTTCATCGCAGTCACGCAAATGTATAGGCCGACCCTAAACCGCGTTTACACCTTACACACCTGCTGCCCCCCTTTAACACGCCCTAACTCACACACACACACTCACACAGTCCTGTCGTTTTTATCAAAGCTGAGGGACTATATAAAGGCCATCTGGTCTGGAGGCCTTTTAATGATTTTGGTATAAAACAACAGTGTAAAGATGCCAGTGATACAGAGCATGTGTCAGAGGATGTGAGAATTCTAGCCGAGACAGATGGGGCACACATCTGGACCGGAGGCCGTTACAGCGGCCAGAGGAGAGGATTCTGGGATAGCAACAAGCAAAGCAAAGGTTTTGGAGAAGTTTCTTCTCGTTCAGATCGGTCAGCGAGGACAGCATGCCGTCGTTCTGGATCATTTCGCCCCTGTCTTCGTCCAGATACAAGCTGGATGTCCTGTTTTGTTTTTTTTTTTTTTAATTATCATTTTTTTTACTCAGGCCTTCTGCGTAGGAATTTTTTTCCAGGGCTGTTTAATTGGGCGTTTAACCTTGTGTGTCGCTGCAATCATTTTCTTGTTTATTTGCTATAAAGCCATGACTACACGCCAACCATAATGTACAAACAGACTACAAGGTCAGTGCCGAATAACAGCCTTAAACCCGAGTTTTGTTTTTTTTTTGCTCTCCACCTCCGCTCTCCTGTTTTTTGTTGTATATTTTTAGAGCTCAGACCTTGTTTTACTTGCCTCAGCTGATCAGCGGAGTGATTTTTCTCTCCTGACAGCTCGGTGCAGACAAACACACACCCGGAGTGGACAAAAATGAACTAGTGTCATTTTTCTGCTTTGTGGGGTGGCTGGGGGGGGCAGTGTAGGGAGGGGCTGTGGTGAGGGGGGTGGCTTTCACCTGACGTTAGACAAAATACCAACTGCTGTCTGTGTTTCTTTTTTGTCTCTGCTTTCGCTGACCTCACCTTTCTCCCGGTGAAAAAGACAGAGCGGTGCGGGCGGTGGGGGTGGTGTTTGGTGGGGGGGGGCCGTGGGGAGGCGGTGTTGGGGGGAGAGAGAGCAAGAGAGAGATTGTGTCAACAAGTGTAAACAGATGTAGCTCATCTCATCATCACCCTCATAAACAGGCTGACAACCAGGTCCTGCACGTGCTGATAGACGGTCAGTTATCTAGAGAGATGTTTTTAGCTCATTTAGCTCAACTTCACGCCATTCGGTTTTACTCGAGAAGCACTTTGTACATCTGGCATTGTCCCAGAATAGCTTTTCCAGAAATTGCTCCCCTAATGAGCAAGCCGAGGTCAAGAGCTTGGGGAAGAGCCACTGAGAGGAACCAAGAAAATCTCTTAAGGCCATGAAGAAGAACCAACCGAGACGCAAAATGAGAACCTCCTTAAGAGCATGAGGAGGAACCTCTGAGAAGAAACAAGACTCAGAAGAAGAAACTCTCTAAAAGCATGAGGACAAACCACTGAGAGGAACCAAGTCTCAAAAGGAGAACATTTCTGAGAGCATGAAGAAGAAACACTGGGAGCAACTGAAACTCAAAAGGAAAATAAAACTCTGGAAGAGCTTGAGGAAGCACCACTGGGAGAAACCAAAACTCAAAAGGAGAAAATCCGTAAGAGCATGAGGCAGAACACTGAGGGGAACCGAGACACAAATGGAGAACTCAAGCTTCTTTTGGCATGACTTTTGAATCTTGAGCTAATAGAGGTTGAACTCACCTCACTATGGTCAGGAACACAGAAAAATGAAAGATTTTTTGCTCATCCATTAAAATGTGTAGTCACAGCATGCCTAATTTAGCAGCTGTGCTGTCAAATCATGGTCTCCAGCAAAGCTCTGGAAGATGTAAGCACTTTTAGACACGTCTAGAGGTCATCAGTAGGAGTAGAGAACAGGATGACGACATTTATGAGTGGGTAGACCTGACAAGTCAGCTGAGGAATGCCATTGTCTCGCATAAGAATTCAATGGCAAGTGAATGTTTTTCATGTAATCATATATAAGCATAATCTAATGTTATACACATAAACAACTAATGTTTTATATAGCAGACCAGACCTGTGGACATAGCTCTTACGTGTACACAGGAGCTTTCAGAGTGGCAGTGCTAAATGAGGCGGACGAGAAGATGCTTCTATAATGATATCAGTTCAAATGAATCTTCTCATCTGCATGCCTTAACCTGGCCTCGCAGATGAAATCTGAGTCACCTGCATTCTCACAGGGTGTCTGAGTGGCAGTTTGAGGACGGTAATTGTGACCCTCTGGAGAGGCGGATGACAGAAGACATGACGCTTAATTTCTGACACGTCAGATTTTGTCAGGGATCCTCAAAGTGTTAACAGTGTTACAGCATGTAATGACTTTCTGGAGCTCTCTTCAGAAAGGCAGGATCTTTATGGAGGCTTTATGGATCACTGAAATGAAACCGCACCTCTGGAGCTCTGTTTGAGCTGGACGCTAGCCTGGGGGGGTTTGTAATTATTAAAGTGCAGTTTGAATGGGGTTGGTTTTACATAGGGAATTCTATTACACCTTCTATAATGTTTCACTGGGTTAATCTTGAAATAAAGCATTAAGATGGCAGTAATTCCTTGAATTATGCTCAGAAAAGTTCCATACTTTCTATATATCCCTGCCGGGAGTCATTTCTGTGTAGAGTCTGTCTGTTCTCCCACTATCTGGGTTTCTGCCTGGTTCTCTTGTTTCCTCCCACAGCCCCGAGACATGTCAGGTGAACTGGAGATGCTACAATTGCCCTACAGTCAAGATTCAAGAGACTTTATTGTCAGCCCAGCCACATGCACAAGTACACAGAGGGCTGAAATAATTCTCTGAAGCAAACAGTGTACATAGAGCAGGTCACCAAAACCAGAAAGACAAAGTGCAGAGACAAAAAAACTGCTGCAACATTGTATTGCAGCTTCAAAGTACAAAAAAGGCAAGTAGTGCAAAGAAAAGTAGATTTTTATTAAAAAGTGTCAGTGCAGTGAGTTTAAGGAAGCTAAAAGTGTCACGTCCATCGAGTAGCAGTTCTGTACGAGGTGTCTGTGTGTCTGTCCTGAGAGGGATTAGCAACCTGTTCAGGGTGTTTCTCCAGCTTTCGCTCTAGGAGTGCTGGGATAGGCTCCAGTACTCCCTGCAACCCTGGTTAAGGATAATTGGTTCAGATAATGGATAGATAGACGGATAGATGGATGGTCTTCTGGGCCACAGTGACAGGCCTGGACCTTCATATATAGAAATATGCAGAGTTTAAATAATATTGGACATAGTTGGACATATCGGTGCAGTGCTACTGCAGTACCTCCATACAGGACAAACCTAAAATGCTCTGTGTTGACGTGATATGATTATTACCTGTCACTGATTAAAACCTGTTCTGTCCACATTTTGTTTTAAAATAAGTAAAAGAAATTAAGAATCTGTCCATAAAAATGACTAGCGCAGTAGAATTGGATGAGATCAAAATCACTTTAACACCAGTAATAATTACTTCACCCTAAGCCCCCAACCCCCTCTCCTGCTAATCCAGTCCGAATGGTGCTTATGTAAATAAGTGATTACTGACAAGATCAATGATTGTAATCCTATATGAATCTGCAGGGTGGCTAATTTTATGGTCTAACAGTAATAACAGTGGAGTGAGTGGTCTTTTAGAATTGGCTCCCTCTGTAATAGCAATCCTGGGCCAATCCGCCTCATTCTAATGAAGCGAGCAACATGTGTATACTGTGTTGTTTTTGTTTTTGAGGAATGATACATGTCTTTATCGTAAGAACATTTCTTATCTACAAAATGGTGATTTTACATGACTTCGCCAGGTCCATTCACCATGAACTGCTCAGACAATCAAGTTACATAAAAAATTCTAAAAATCAAAAGGTAATGCATTAGTGAAGGACTGTGTTCATAAGGCTACACAGCATCTACACAAGCTTTTCATGACACCTAGCATACGCCTGCTTGAACAATTATAAAAGCAATAATGCCATCAGTTGTCGTTGCCCTTTCTGAGCTAAAATCAGATCAGCATGGACAGCTTTTATGACAACTAACTGGAATTTTACATCAATGGTCGTAATGTAAAGTGGCATTTGACCGGAGCCACTTCCAATCATTAGTTACAGGGACAGTCCCCCTGGAGCAACTGAGGGTTAAGCATCTTGCTCAGTGACACAATGGTAGAAAGTAGGGGGTTTGAACCTGCAACTTTGTGATCATTGGGTTCACAGGCAAGTGTTTTATCCACTAGGCTCCTACCACCCTCTGTTATGTAGGTGTCGTGTAGCCTTTCAAATGCCTCGCTAATAAGACATTTGTCAGTCTGGTCTGTTACACACTTTATTTTGTGTTCAAACTAATCTGTCTTGAGTGCTTTGAAATATTAATCAGCATTGTCGATTGATTAATTCCTGACAGCCCATAGCCGATATTGTAAAAGTCCGTTTCTTACTAGCGGGAACTGCAGCCAGGGTCGCTTGTGTGAACGGTGGGAGAGAAACCTCCATCTGACTAAAAGGTGTTCCACCGAGCTGTGTGAAACCTCCTCCATTTGCATGACAATAGGGCCGCATCCACCAATTAAGTGCTGACCGAGCGGATTTGGATTTCCTAGGCGAACAGTCAGGAGCACAAAGCAGGGCTAAAGCCACTGTCTGTTTCGCGGCTCAGGATAATTGGGAGCGGACCGGGCCAAAAAAACGACACACCCTGAAAGCCAACAGGTGTCCAGGCCTCCCACGCAGCGCTGCGTCCCGTCCCCAATTACTGTACGCCCAAAACTTTCACACGGCAGCCGGCAGAATGGCAGCACCTGGTTGGCTGCGGCCCCCGTGTTTCGCCTGATCTTTCGCTTTTGTTTGCTGGTGCAGGAGTTTAGTTAGAGCTTTTATGCACAGTGCTCATTGTCACTGGTGCTGCGTGGCGGCGTGTTGGAGCGACATTGATGGTGGTCTTTAGTTTGAACACACACACACACACCCACACACACACCACACACATACACACACACACCACACACATACACACACTCACACACACACACACACACACAGCGTCCTCATTGTTCTAGGCCACAGTGGGGAGTGGGTTATGCATAGGAATAGCTGTTGCTCCGGGTTAATGGTGAGGTATTAGAGCCATTCAGGCTAATAGACAAAGAACAGGCCGGAGCAGCTATTCCAGTCATGGGCTTTAGTTAACGCCGCTTGTGTTAGTACTGGCCACTTTCAGCAGACAGTGCAATTAAGAACAGATCGAGGCATTGACTACCAATTAGATCTGTACGGTTGACAAGAATTCGCTCAGGCAGAATTTCTGTAACTCGCGTTTCCCGTTACATCCCAAATGCTGTTACGGCCTTTTGTATTTGGCCTTTGGACTTCTGGCCAAAAAACTTTTATTAGGCCTTTTTGAACCCAAAACTCATGCTGAGTGGACTAAATTTACTCTTAAAGCTGCCAGTAATGAGGGCAGTTTGAATCAGTACAATTTTTGTTAATTAATTGTCACTTTTTTTATTATTGTTTTTTTGCCATTAGTAACTGATTTATATAGTACATATAGTGCATAACAGGCCCAACATGACAACACAGCGCAGAGTGTGTGAGTGTCTTTTTGACCACTGTCTTACATATGGACAGCTCTTATCTTTGGACAGGTGGAGGCGAGGAAGTTACGTTTGGTTAAAAACACTTTATACTGGAGCAAGAGCTGAACTGCTGAGGTGTGAGGGATAACCTAGCTGCGTTAGAACCAGTAAGATGGATGGGGAAGTAGGAAATGAAGGTGGCAGGTGCATGGCGCCAGTGACAGAACAGCATTTAGCTTGATCGACATCTGTTTTATGTAAAGTAGACAGGTCAGTTAGCTGAATGGCTTTTTCTGTTTTGTTTTTTTTTTTAATATTTGAACGATCAAATATTATTTAAAATTCACATCCGTATATATCACATCCGTATAAAGTGGATAAATGCTTCAAAATATTGTTGAGATTGACTGATAATAGAAAGCTGATATTTGAACATTATTGTAGGACCAGTGTGCTGAAACATCTGTATTTTATAAATGTTCATAAGTTATCACTGGCAAATATGTACATAAAAAATAGTGGATGTCGGATCTCGGCTCAGGATGGTACAGTGGTGCAGTGGGCAGTGCTGTCGCCTCTCAGAGGAGGTCCTGGGTTCAGTTCCCAGCTGTGTAGCCGAGGATCTTCACAGTGTGGAGCGTATATCATTCACTGGGTTTCCACTGTGTACACTGGTTTCCTCCCACAGTTCAAAGACGTGTGTGTCAGATGAGTTAGAGATGCTAAATTCTGTCTGTCCTGTGTCTGACTGGTGACCTGTCCAGAGTGTTTCTGCTTATTGCGCTATGACTGCTGGAATAGGCTCCCCAGTGACGCTGGATAAGGATAAGTGGGTCAAAAAATGAATATTGGCCAGCGATTCCTGCATCTGCTGCATAGCTACATTTTTACAGTGCTATTGCAAAGCAAGTGAGCCCAAACTATATAATCCATTTCAGATTCCGGAGCAAAAATTCCAATCCTGGCCAATTCTGATTTCCAGTTTTAGTCAGTGTGGATGTATCTGTATTATTATGACATTAGCATGACCTTATTATATACATCACACACAAACAAACGCGTGGGACGCGCAGTTTTGCACGATGCTAATTGATGGGATGTAAATGTCTATGACTTTATCGCTAATATTAGCTGTTAGCTTCTGGCACCAGAAAGGACCGGTTGTAGCCGGAGGGGTCCTTGTCTCTTTTCCCACTTCGCTCAGGGAGCAAATGAGCGGGAAGGTGAGAAGTGAGGGACTGAAATTTTAAGCTAATCAAAACTGTGGTTTCTGTATCTGGCTCGGCTCCAGACCTTAATCAACCTCGCGACTTCAAAGGATCTGCCAGTGCGGGCACACACACACACACACACACACACACACACACACACACACACACACACACATTAGCTATACTTTCCATTCGCTCTGACTTCCAGGCAGAGAGGGCGGGCGGGAGGGAATGAGCACGATTGTCTTCGTGCCGAGGCAAGTTTGATCAGTCCACTCCGCGTCTTCATCACTTTAAGGACCGCCTTCTGCTGCGTGGGGGCCTACTTTGATCCTGAATTACAAAACATCGTCCCTTTAATAGGCCAATTTGAAAAAGTGCCCTCAGTAATTACTTAATGACACTGAGGTGGGAAGGGCTGCATACACACAGTTCGCCCTACCCCCCCCACCAGCGCCTTAATATCAGAAACCGTTGTTATAATTGGGCCAACTTGTAGTGCTGTGTACTTTGGTTATAACTTCTACTTTCGTTGCCTCCTCTTTTAATGGCACTCCTCCACGATACGTTATTTTTTAGTTCGGCTGATGGCAGATTGTTGCGTGGAGTTAAAAGGCGGCTGTACCATGAGAAATAATTGGTCCACTCCTCAGCTTTGAAGTGTTTTAGGTTGAAGCGCAGAGGCCTGATCTGGTCTGCTGTGATGACCACCAAGTGTCCCTTTATTGTCCGCGCCGGCTCATGACCATACATACACAGGATAGAATTATAATGCCATACTGTCGTAATACCGCAGTATGACACAGAGCAGCTTTCTGAACATCTGGTGGTCTTAAGTACCACACCTACCCATGCCACTCATATACAATAAATAAAGACTTAATGATTAATACATTCTGGAAAAACAGGGTCGAAATATTCCAGAGTAAGCAAGTAATTACCCGTATTCAGTTCTATGTAAATGATTTTCTAAGTAATTGCAAGCATATATATTTATATATATATGAAATATAATTGTAATTGTTAATAAAATGCATAATAACCTAAATAAAATAAGAGAAGTAAAATGTTTTTTTTTTTCCATCAAAGTGATCAACATATACAATAATAAATAAATACATTACAATAATAATAATAATAATTATTATAATAATAATAATAAACTGTGGCCTTGGACCCTCGATGTATATGTCATGATACATTGTTTTTTCACATCCATTTTTGCCCCAGAAGTCAAATTAAATATTTGCTATAAAGACATACTTGCAATAAAAGACAAATGCATTTTAGTACACAAAGTCTAAAAGGGGAATTTTGGTTCCTATTTGTGAGGGTCTTTTTCACGAATATCAGGGAGTATTTTTATATATTTATCTCGGATAAGGAGGGTATTGTTCTAGCATGAAATCGAACTGGATTACGTTTTCTGCTCGTACTGTCTTGCAGCCCACCGATTGTAATATGCGTATCCAAACCCCCTCGACCTGTTGCAGATGTTTTCATATCTGCGGAGAGAAGGCTGAACTGGCTGGGGCGACGTTCACATGAGCGCGGCCTGTTGAAGGCAGATTGGCTGCTCGTCTATAGAGTCAGGAGATTGCAGGTCTTTGTGTGAAGATAAGGCTTTCTTAATCCACGGTTCTGGGGAAAACCAAATCAAAAGCAGTGGTTTAACCAGAAGCTGCATAGATAAGACACATGCACTTTCACACACACACACACACACACACACACATACACAAACACACAAACACACACACACATGTTTTAATTCCCAGAGGCACAACCCCGAGCCCTGAGTTGACCCTGGCAGGTCCAGGCCAGCTCGGAGCTGCCTCCCTCCTGCAGAGTGCATGTTTCATCTTGTGTATTATTGTTATTCTTATTCCTTAAAACAACAGTAAAGGGGATTAGGGAGGGGAAAACAGTCCACTGGTGTGGTCTTAGAACTGTCCTCTGTGCACAGTGGGCACAGAGTTAGCTTCGTGAACCCAGAGAGAGAGAGAGAGAGAGAGAGAGAGAGAGAGAGAGAGATGAAAAGATGGAGGAATCATAGAAGAGCATGTGGAGAGAGTAAAGGGGAAGAGGGGGGTTGAGAGGGGATTGAGAATAAACATGTCCTGCCTGAGCGCCGTATCTCTTTTCCTGAGCCAGTTTCAGACACTCAGAGCTCTTATTCGTTTACACCTGATCGTTTTATGTGAGTAGTGTATGGATTGGATAGCCTGATTTTAATTGCATGTGTTTACTTCAATTTTCAAATGACCAAATGCCTCGGGTTGCTCCTCTTTGGTCTTTTCTATTCAAAGGAAAATAATAATTTTGGCTGTCTGTTAAGGGTGTTTAGGGGCAGCTGTTGGTCTGGTGGTTAGGGAGTTGAACTTGTGATCAGAAGGTTGTGGGTTCGAGTCGCAGAGCTGTCAGTGAGCAAGGTACCGTCCCCATACACTGTTCCCCGGTCACTGCTTCACACTGGCTGCCCACATTTAGCATAGTTCAGACTGTGAGCTGTGCTGTTCAACCGTGACTATAATGAACCTCTTTACACATACACTTTTATATATGTGTGTGTGTGTGTGTGTGTCTATA
>JBBIGA010110011.1:0-10665 GCA_037576975.1 Alestes dentex | reverse complement strand
TTCTCTCTCTCTCTCTCTCTTTCTCTCTCTCTCTCTCTCTTTCTCTCTCTCTCTCTCTCTCTCTCTCTCTCTCTCTCAGTGGAGGTGGCGCTGTCCGAGGCCCGGGACCCCCGAGAGATCGCACAGCGGTTGACCTTCAAAACCGAACACACTCACATCCACCAACACACACACACACACACACACACACACGCTCGCAGCCGAGACGACAGACTGCAGACACATTAGGAGCAGGTGGGAAGATCAGCCAGAGCCCTGAGTGGAGAACGTCTGGAGAAACAGCGCAGAGATCCTGAACCCGAGGCCGTGATCCAGGAGCTCAGAGCCAGGGTGGTGGGAACAGAAGACACTGAACGGTTTACATGTGCGGATGCTTTTTGACCATTCCTACATAAAGTTCATTCTCTGGATGCTGGGAATCAGTCAGTGATGTTTTGTCGTCAGTCTAAAAGTCAATGAGCAGATCTGCTAACTTCCAGTAACACAAGGAGGGCACTCACAGCAGACAGACGTGGACATTTACAGGTTTTTATGCTAAAATAATTCAATAAAATCATCCAAAGGACTGGAGAACTTTCGCTAATGGTGGTTTATATGAGGCCACTGAATCACTACTTTTACCAGGAGGAATCTCAACCAGTCTTTCTCATCTACAGACAATGTTTTCCAATGAAAACACCCACAAGAAGGTTTTTGTTTTTTTTTTTTTACAGAAATGGGTACCAGGAAGAAGTGAGGTGTTAAGGGGGAGGAAAAAGAAAAGAATATGAACATTAAAAGAGAGTATAAACCCACCCCTCTAGATCTGGTGCTCTGGTTGACTGTAGCTTGTCTCTGCGTTCACTGTCGGTCATGAAGCTGCAGGATTCGGACTCTCCGACAGATCCAGATGTTTGGCCTGCTGGAGACCCGTCCAGCGTCCGTGAGTCTCTCTGAATGATCCACACAGCAATCGAGAGCCGAGCTGAAAGCCCGGACACCAAGGAAGAAACTCAGGCTGCTGACATCACACTGCAGGTTCATGGAGATTCAGGATTACCGTCAATATTCCACCATCTTTACACTCAGAGTTTATATTTAGACTTTGTTACATTTGACAGTGGATTCATCACAAAATCACACGAAACTCAGGCTGTATCTGAACAGCTGATGAACCAACTGACAGACGGAGCGCCACACAACCAACACACAACCAACAAACACACACAACCAATACACAACCCAGAAACACAATCAACACAACCCAGAAACACAATCAACACACACACAGCCCAGAAACACACACAACACACACAATCAACACACACACAGCCCAGAAACACACACAACACACACAATCAACACACACACAGCCCAGAAACACACAACCAACAAACCCACCACCAACATATACACACAACCAATACACACAATCAACAAGAAGCACACACAACCAAAACACACACACACACAACCAATGAACACACACACACAACCAACACACCACCAACAAACACACACACAACCAACAAACACACACAACCAAAACACACACACACAACCAACACACCACCAACAAACACACACACAACCAAGAAACACACACTCGCTGTCTGACCCAGTAAAACAAATCTTTACATTTTGCACTATTGAAGCACCTGACACACATCAGCAAACCCCCCGACAAGCTGTTCTCATGGTTACAGTCTATATTAACCGTCTTTACGGAGTATTCATCAGCCCCCATGTTCATTCAGATGATTTTTTTCTTTTCATTTAATGCCTTTTATTTTGTATCATGTAAACATCAACAACAATCAGTAAACAGTAACTGAATAAACTGCATGGTAACAGGTAGCTGCCTGGATGGCTGCCATAATCTGGTTTTTTTATCGATTTATTTTTTACCAATTATTTGTACCCACATTCTTCCTGTTCCTCTTTAAATGTGGTCTTAGCCAGAGTATTTTTATTCCAGGAATATTTGTTTCAGAAAACCTAAACTGATACAAAAATAAAAGTATTATGTTACTATTTCCATAAAATCTATTTCATTTCTTCGCAATTTTCCAACCTTTCTTTATCCATTAGAATTAAACAGGCTGTTTATGTTACCCTGCCTTTAAGACAGAAATATGTAAAGGAGCTTGGGTCTGAGGGTCCTGTATTCAGAATTCACTCTGAAACACCTCTTCTAGCTTCAGCATG
The DNA here is from genome assembly GCA_037576975.1 of Alestes dentex. Lineage (NCBI taxonomy): Eukaryota > Metazoa > Chordata > Actinopteri > Characiformes > Alestidae > Alestes > Alestes dentex. Next base: position 8,478 of record JBBIGA010110011.1, on the reverse strand, counting down.
AGTGGGCAGGGCTGAACCGCTGTAGACTGAAAAAAGGGTGATATCTGTAAATGCTTGGCTCTTTGTGACATCACAATGTTTACATATTTTACTAAAGGAAAATTCAGTTTTCCATGGCACGGGCCCTTTAAGGAGTATTAAATGAGATGGCCAGATGTTAAATGTAAACATTTGCAAAATAATGAGCGATCTGAAAGGAGTGCATTTAAAACCAAAGAGACAAAGATTAGAGAATAAACAAACTTTTATTTCAACAGTGTTACACAAAGACAGGACAGGGAGTGGCGGTCGGTGGGCGGGGCCAAAAACAACAGTTATTCAAGCTGCTAAAAGAAAGGGGTCTGATTGGGCGCCTCTAATCAGCGGCATGGTAGGGGGGGTGGAGAGAGAGAGAGAGAGAGAGAGAGAGAGAGAGAGAGGCGAGAAAGGGGGGGAGAGAAAGAGAGAGGGCAGAGTGGGAGGAGCTTCATTGATTTATCTACATGTAAAAGATCCCACTGTGGCAAATTGTTTTTGTTGTTTTTTTTTTTTACTGTGTTTACTTTTAGTCAAAAAGAAAATAGAAGGATCTGAGGGAAATATATTAAAAATATTTAAAAAGGGCAAACAAACCCACCTCATCAAAAAAATCTAAAATAATCAGCTTAGAGACAAAACACAGAATTAAAACATCTGAGAAAAAAAAAAAACTACAAATAACTGATTATTGGAGCCAGAAAGTCATAGGAAAAGCAGAAACGTGCTCAAAAGCTGCCCAGAGATTCAGGAAATTTCCTTTTTTTTAGTGGATTTTGTACTGGAGATTTCGTGTGTGTTTTTCCATAAGAGAGGTAGACAAAGTGCACCTCCCAGTGGTGGAATGTTTGTTTGTTTGACTGCATAGAGGAAGGATTGGCACTGAGGAAGTAACGCCGTGCCTCCGCTGGTCCCTTACAGAGAGATTACCGAGTAAAACTGACGGCACCCCCCACTAACAAACCCCCCAAACCCTTCCCACACCCCCCCCTCCAAAAATGGTCTAATATCATATTTCATATCATCATATAAGTAAACACACAGCCCGTCCGCAGTTCACCCATAAGAGAAATCTTTTTTTCAGCTCTTCCTCTCCAGGACTGCCCCCCTCTGTACGTGCGAGGAATGTCAATCACTACTTAACAATAAAAAAAATTGCAGATCAAATGGTCTTCATAAACGCTGGACAACCTTCCAGGGAATAAAAACATCAATAATAAACACGCTACCAAAAAAAAAAGTTAGCTAAGTGGTTCTGGTTTTTGAACAATAACGAACACGGGGGTCCACTGAGGTCTTCTCTCGTCCTCCGTCCCGAGAGACAGACGAACGCTCGTTTAGAAAACGGAGGGATGTCCGTCCACGCGAAACGAAAGAGGAACCTCGCCAGCTTCAGCTCTACAGATAGAGATATGGAGAGAGAGAGAGAGAGAAAGAGAAAGAGAGAGATACGGAGAGAGAGAGACAGAGATACAGAGAGACAGAGAGTGTTAATGGCACACTGGGCATTATACAACTGTTAGCTCCACCCACACAATCTGACTGGTTAAAAGCATCCCACCTGTGTTCATTATACCTGATAACAGCACATTTTCTTCTCCAACCCACTCATTAAATGGGACACAATCAGTGCATGTGCTTACTTAGATTTCAGCTCCATTTACAAATTGGAAAAACACGGAAAAAGCTGTGAATATCAGTGAAAAGTTGTTCACCTCATTCAGTTAGACTCTTCAGTCTGAGCAACCATTACAGCACTTCATCACCTACTGTGTTAAAACTGAAAAACTAACATAATAACCAGGACTCAAATGGAAAACCCCACAAGCGCATGTGGAAGAACCATAGAGGAACCAAGACTAAAAAGGAGAACCTTCCTAAGAGAATGTCGAAGAACCATACAGAGGAACCAATCTGACAAACCTAAAAGCCCCTCCACTCTCCTACATTACATTACAATAATTTTATCCAAAGCGAATAACAATATGAGGAAAGATTCAAGTTTCAGGACAGTGTGAGAACCATTAGAGAGTCCAAAGTGCCAAATCTTTATACAGGAGCTGTGCAAGATCATCAGGAGAGGAGATGCTCTCTGAACAGATGAGTCTTCAGAAGGTTTCTGAAGATAGAGAGAGATTCTGCTGCTCTGGTCGGTTTAGGCAGCTCATTCCACTAGTGGGGAACCAGAATGAGACCAGTCTGGACTGGGTTTACCTTGTGTGTAGGGATGGCAGAGCCAGATGATGTTCCTTGGAGGAGCAGAGGGAGCGAGTAGGAACATTAGGAACATGAGGCTGAATCATGGGGTTAAGGTCGCTGGGTGCTGACCAGATGTCACTCAGCAGGCGAGAGTTAGTGACTGAACTTAATTCGGGCAGCCATGGGTATCCAGTGAACGTCTTCCAGCAGTGGAGAGACATGCAACCTTATGGGTTGACTGTAGACCATCTGTGCTGCTGCGTTCTGAACCAGCTGTACTATGCAAGCTGGAGAACCCACTAGCAGGGCACAGGCTGCCCACTAGTCAGGCTGCTTTTGTGATTGTGGTCTTTTATTATTTATATTTCTAGTCTTGTTTGAGTTTTTAGTTTTTTCTCTGCGTTCTTTATCCGTGTGATGAGAACCGAACCCAGATAACTTATTAGTGACATCCTGGATCACCTTCACGTTTCTCACAGGGTTAAAGATAAATTTGTGTGACAGAAAACTCCCCCTGAAATTTATCTTCAGCACAGACAGACAGTCGAGCTTACACTTCATCCATTTGAGTTGATAGTTTGTATCCCCATTGTTTGTTTGTTTTTTTGTGCGGACAGTAAAAAAAAAATGTCCAAAAACAATTTTCCATGTCCATCTGTAGTCATTACAACATTAAAAGCAGATCGTCTGTAGCTGACTTTCGGGTTCGGGTTGCTTTATTTGTAATCAGAAAAACATTTCTTTGTAGCACACCGATGGAAAAGTGCCATAAATCCACTCTGTACTGTCTCATTTCACAGAATTGGGGGGAGGGGTGTTGTCTCCATGATACAAAAGCTAAGAATAAGTAGCAGTATTACATTTAATACCATCAAACCCCACGAATACAGGTGCAACCTAAACTCACACTCTCTCACAAACCCTCCTGGAGCCCTTAAGACACAGAGAACACACACACCTCCAGGAGGTCCAGGCAGAGGAGAACTCCTTTCTTGGACCGTCTGCCATATTAATGAACCTGTTTTCAAACGTATGTAACAAATCTGAGTCCACTCATGTGTTAGAGGTGTTACCAAGCAGGAGGTGGAGCTAAATTAGTCACGTGAGGAGAGAGGCGGGGCTACTGAGACATCAAGCTGTTGGACAAGATGTTTGGACAGATCTCCAAACGAGGCTCTAAGAAGAGCCAAGACGAGACTTGCACTACAAAAAATATCTTAATATCTCACATCTGAAGCGAAAGCATCTTAAACAATATAAAGGCTGTTTGTTACATTTCCCTGTTATAAGATCGTTATCTTATTATTTTTAGATTATTTTCATATTTAATATGCATATTGGCATTGATTAAAGGGTACATGTTCTACTTGACCCCCAACAGGTGTGATTTTGTTCACCACTTGTCTCTGTACCTTTAAGACATATGCAAATAAGCTCAGCTCTGATTGGCCACTCTGTATCAAGCCTCATTTAAAAAGCACATTGGAAAGAAACACTTCATAAAGGTTATGAGCCAAACTCCTGATGCCTGAATGCATAGATACAGAGGGGGAAATAATTATTTGATCACCGGCTGAATTTGTAAGTTCGCTGACTGAATATCAACCAAAACATGTAACATAAAAGTTATACATTGATTTGCGTTTCACTGAGTGAAATAAGTATTTGATACTCAAGCAAAACACGATGTAGTCCTGGGTGGAGAAACCCTGGTTGGCACAACAGTGACGTTTCTTGTAGTCGCTCACATCTCAGGAGGGATTCTGGCCCACTCCTCTTTACAGAAACTCTCTAACTTCTTCAGGTTTCCTGGCTGCTACTTGGCAACTCGAAGCTTCAGCTCCTCCACAGAGTTTCTATAGGACTGAGGTCTGGAGACTGGCTCGGCCACTCCAGGACCTTCATGTGCTTCTTCTTTAGACACTCCTTTGCTACCTTGGCAGTATGTTTTGGGTCATTGTCCTGCTGGAAGACCATCACACCCCATCTTCAGTGTTCTGGCTGAGGGAAGGAGGTCCTCGTCCAAGATTTTACGGTACATGGCCCCATCAATAGGCCCCTCAATGTGGTGAGGTCATCCTGTACCCTAAGAAGAAAAACATCCCCAAGCAGAATGTTTCCACCTCCATGCTGGACTGTGGGGATGATGTTCTTCAGGTCAAACTCAGCAATTCTCTTCCTCCTCACATGGCGGGTTTTGGTCTCATCTGACCACAGCACTTTCTCCCAGGCCTTCTCTGAATCATTCAGATGTTCACTGGCAAACTTAAGACGGGCTGTACATGTGCTCTTTTGAGCAGGGGACCTTGTGGGCACTGCAAGATTTCAGTCCATGATGATGTAGTGTGTTATCAATGGTGTTCTTAGTGACTGTGGTCCCAACTGCCTTCAGATCATTAACAAGTTCCTCCCGTGCAGTTCTGGGCTGATCCCTCACCTTTCTCATGATCGTCCTCAACACATGAGGCAAGATACTGCATGGAGCTCCAGACTGAGGGCAATTGATGGTCATTTTATATTTCTTCCATTTCCAAATAATCGCACCTTCTCACCAAGCTTCTTGCTGATGGTCTTGTAACACATTCCGGCCTCGTGCAGGTCTACAATCCTGTCCCTGATGTTCTTTGACAGCTCTTTGGTCTTGACTATGGTGGTGGAGAGGTTTGAATGGAATAAACTGATTCTGTGGACTGGTGTGCTTTATACACAAAATGAGTTAAGATCAGGAGTATCTGTAATTGATAGATTGATTGTAATCTGTGTGCAACATGGACACACAGCCAGTCTGGAGCCAGAAGTCTGGCTGGGTTGTAGGGGATCAAATACTTATTTCACTCGGTGACATGCAAATCAATTCATAACTTTTATGCAACATGTTTTTTCTTGATTTTTGGTTGATATTCTGTCTCTCTCCATAAAAATGAAACTACCTCAGCAAACGTACAAATTCAGCAGGGGATCAATTAATTATTTCTCCCACTGTATATGCACATTTTTTGTGACATCACAAATACAGCAAATATTAACCAGTCTGTTTAATATAAGTTTTTATGGAAGAAGATGTGGTTGTCCATGATTTGGACCCTCTGAATTTAGCACAAGTGTGATTATCACACAGCATTAATCTGTGGGACGTCCAGTGAAGGGACGTCATTTCGCTTGTTAAGACCACTTTGCATAATTTAGAATGTCCAAATAATCCCATGATATTAAAGAGAACAGTCTCTTAATGAGACAGATATATTGTCTGTATTAAGGTGCTTTCACTTGCTAAGATATCTTTTTTTTGCAGTGAGCATACAGCAAAAAAATAAAAAAGGACAGACCAACAGACTGGGACGGATTAAGATGAATACAAAAATGAACAGAAAAACAAAAGAAGCCCAAAAAAAGACAAAAGAAGCTGGCCATCAAGGAAAGCTCTGGACGCCGCGATCTTACCTCTCCTCTACTCGTCATCCTCGGCCAGCTCGGTCTCCTTGTGCACCACCACGCGGGTGACCGACATGTCCGGGTGCTGCTCTTTGGCTTCCTTTATGGCCTGGGCCAAGGCCTGACCAGCCCCGGGGTCAAACAAACAAACAAATAAACAAATAAAAAAAAAAACAAACACAAAGAAAGGAAAGAACTGTGTTAAAGAAAAACGAAGGACCCAAAAAAGGACGAAAAGCAACTAAAAGGCAACTAAATGGAAAACACAGGTGATGGAGGGGAACACACACACACACACACAACTAACACACTCACGACTAACACACACACACACACACGACTAACACAGTCAGGAGCGACTCCCATCATGGCTTGCAGACCCATGATGGTACTGAAACGTGTTTATTCCAAACACGCTCTATAAACAAAACCCTATTTATAATGTATAGTTTATAATAAAAAATGTAAACAATGAAGGCCGTGTCTTGTGAAAGCACATTTAGAGAGGTCAAAGGTCTACAAAAACGATACTAAAAGCACCGACACTCCAGGGTTCCTGACACCTTCATAAACCTTTCATGATAACTGACATAAACCTACATGAAGATTAATAAAGGCTGGCTGTACTAAATGTTAGCTGTTATACAGGTTGCTTCAGTAAACTCTGATGCTGTTTCACGTCAAAAAACATTATGACGACTGACATCTGGAATAAGAGGTACTGAATCAGTCATAGTAGATCCTGAATCGTTCACAGTAGATCCAGAATCATTAATAGTAGATCTGGAATCTATCATTGTTGATCTGGAATCAATCAAAGTAGATACTGAATCGTTCATAGCTGATCCTTAATCGTTCATAGAAGATAACGATTCTTTTGCTGCAGTTTTAGTTTCTATGGCATTTTTGGGGATGATTCAACATAAACCAGCACATCATAAGGGCTGCTTTAGTCAGCTTTGATGTTGTTTCACATCAGAAAATGTTAAGACGACTGACGTCTGGAATAAGCCTGTATATACGTTTATGGAGGGACATGTCAGATGTTACGGCTTATAAACGATGGAGGAAAACTGTAAATCTGACTTATTTGATTCAAGTAAGCTGTATTTGTCTCATTCACTGCAGAGACATTCATTGAGTTCTTTTGAATGTTCTTTCCATCTAACTGAAAAAGAGTGGATTAAAGAAACCGTCACTGTGCACCGGCAGCACAAATGCATGCGTGTGTGTGTGTATGTGGTACTCATTTTCAACACCAAAGCATCAAAAAGAGCATAAAGGTGTTGATCTGTAACTCTCTCTCTCTTCCACGGTGAGACGGGGCTGAAGTGTGTGGATGTGTGTCTCAGTCTGAAGCGACACAAAGACTCCACACTGCTGGCTGATCTAAACATGCCTCCAAAGAGAGCTCTTGTCTGTAAAAGGCCATCGCAGCTCCAGCAGCATAGCCAGCGCGCTCCAGGTGAAGGGGGGCCGCCATTTCTCAGCCAAGCCTCCCGACGTGCTCACCTGGTCGTGGTCGATGTCCGAGTCTCCCGTGATGACGATGCGCTTCTCAATCCGGGTTTCCGACAGCCCGCCTTTTAGTGTCTAATGAATAAAATAACACAAACAAATCAAACTACATCCATAAACATTTCTGAATGTGGGACAACACTTCACTGATACTAAATAATTCAAGAGATACTGAATCATCCACAGCAGATTCTGAATAACTAATAGTAGATGCTGAACAATATACGGATATTTGGTCACTGAATCATTCATAGTAGTTAATGAATCATTAATAGTAGATACTGAGACACATTCACAGATACTGAATCATTAACAGTAGATGCTGGATCATTCACAGATATTCAATCATTCACAGCAGACACTGAATAACTGATAGTAGACACTCAACATGCGGATATTCAGTAATTTACTGTAGATACTTCATAGTAAATACTATATCACTTCCAGTAGATACTGAATCAAACACGGTATTTGCTGAATCATTCATGATAGATATGGAATCATTCATAAATACTGAATAAATAAGGATATTTAGCAATTTATAGTAGCTACTGAATCGCTCATAGTAGATACTGTATCAATCACAGAAAGTACTGAATCATTCATAGTAGAAGGGTATCAACCAGAGAAGATACTGAATCATTCTTAGTAGACAGTGGATTATTCATTGTAAATACTGAATCATTCATCGTAAATACTGAATCATTCATCGTAAATAATGAATCAATCCCAGTAGTTAATGAATCAATCCCAGTAGTTAATGAATCAATCACAGTAGCTACTGAATCATTGATAGTAAGGACTGTATTCACGTGACTAAGCACTTCCTGCTGACCTTGGTGATGTGTGTAGTTGTGGTTGTACACAGTGACTCTGAGGTGATGGTCTGGGCGGTCATCAGAACGCCCGGCTCTCCGTCTCCAGTACCGTCCAACTGTCAATCACAGGACAAACCGACAATAAAAAAGCTTATAACCCCTTAATCGGCACATTGAGGACGAAGCTGAATAGACTGTAGTACTGATGAATTTCTGTCGAAGTGATCTGATTGGCTGTTGTGGGTGAAGGGGGCGGCACCTGGGCAGCTTCGTAGGTGATGGTCTTGGTTTCTGTGTGAACAATCGGAACCTCCTTTGTGGCGATCTCCGTCTTCTGAGCCGCGAACGTGTCCGAAATGGTCACCATCTCCGTCTTCACCACCGGGGGCTGCAGGAGAGAGGCTGAGGGTCAGCTACTCCGTAACACACACACACACACACACACACACACACACACACACACACACACACACACACACACACACACACACACACA
>JBBIGA010109990.1:0-10666 GCA_037576975.1 Alestes dentex | reverse complement strand
CTATGTGCAGTACTGCTGAGGATCTTCAACCTGAGCCTCAGTACCAAGAAAGTACCCGTGCTGTGGAAAACATCATGCCTGGTTCCTGTTCCAAAGAAGGTGAGACCCAGTGCCCCGTCGGACTACAGGCCAGTAACACTCATCTCACACAGCATGAAGGTTTTCAAGAGACTGGTCCTGGACACTCTCCGCCCCCTGGTGAGGCCAGTGCAAGGTGCCCTCCAGTTCACCTACCAGGCCAAGATTGGAGTGGACGATGCCATCATCTACCTGCTACACTGGGCCTGCAGCCATCTTGAGAAGACAAGTGCATCCCTGAGGATTACATTCTTCGACTTCTCCAGTGCCTTCAACATCATTCAGCCAGCCTGGCTGGGGAGGAAACTGTCTGCTATGCAGGTGCATGCCCCCCTAGTTGCATGGATTTTGGACTACCTGACTGATAGGCCACAGTATGTGCGACTACAGTGATGTAAGTCTGACACAGTGCTGTGTAGCACTGGAGCTCCTCAGGGAACTGTTCTGTCACAGTTCCTCTTCACCCTGTACACATCTGACTTCCAGTACAACATTTCTGCTTTCTGCAGAAATTCTCAGATGACTCAGCAATAGTCAGATGTATCAAGGGTGGGGACGACTCGGAATACAGGATGGCTGTGGACAGTTTTGTGGACTGGTGTGAGCTGAATCAACTGCAGCTCAACATCCAAAAGACAAAAGAACTGGTGGTGGACTTGCGAAGATCACAATCTCCTGTCACTCCCCTTTCCATTTGCTGTCCTCTATATGGCACTAAATCACTTAATTACCTCTCCTGGAGCCGATACCTTGTTGTTGTGGAGGGGTTTGCGTGTTCTTATGATCCCAGGAGCTATGTTGTCGGGGGGTTATGACCCTGGTAGGGTCACCCATGGCAAACAGGTCAGACTCGTTCCCTGTGAGGGTTGGACTCTGCCAGGGCTGCCCTTTGTTACCGATTCTGTTCAGAACTTTTATGGACAGAATATCTAGGCGCAGCCAGGGTGTTGAGGGGTCCGGTTTGGTGACCTCAGGATCAGGTCTCTGCTTTTTGCCGATGATGTGGTTCTGTTGGCCTCATCAGGCCATGACCTTCAGCTCTCACTGGAGCAGTTCGCAGCCGAATGTGAAGCATCTGGGATGGGGATCAGCACCTCCAAATCCGAGACCATGGTCCTCAGCCAGAAAAGGGTGAAATGCTCTATTCCAAGTGGAGGAGTTTAAGTATCTCGGGGTTTTGTTCACGAGTGAGGGAAGGATGGAGCGGGAGATTGACAGATGGATTGGTGTGGCATCAGCAGTGGTGCGGGCGCTGCATCAATCTGTCATGGTGAAGAAAGAGCTGAGCTGAAAGGCTAGGCTCTCGATTTAGATAGACTTGTCGATCTATGTTCCTACTCTCACCTATGGTCACGAGCTGTGGGTAGTGACCGAAAGAATGAGATCGCGAATACAGGTGGCCAAAATGAGGGTAGCTGGGCTCTTCCTTAGAGATAGGGTGAGAAGCTCAGTCATCCGGGAGGAGCTCAGAGTAGAGCCACTGCTCCTCCACATCGAGAGGAGCCAGATGAGGTGGCTTGGGCATCTGGTAAGGATGCCTCCTGGATGCCTCCCTGGGGAGGTGTTCCGGGCATGTCCCACCGGGAGGAGACCTCGGGGAAGACCCAGGACATGCTAGAGAGACTATGTTTCTCGGCTGGCCTGGGAACGCCTCGGGATCCCCCTGGAAGAGCTGGACAAAGTGGCCAGGGAGAGGGAAGTCTGGGTTTCCCTGCTTAGTGACCCGATTCCGGTTTAGCGGGAGATAACGGATGGATGGATGGCACTTAATTACTGTAATAACTTATGTGCAATAATACTACTTATATTCATATTATGGTTGTTTTCTTTCCACTGATTTTTATTTTTATTCAGATTTTACTTTATTTTATTTGGATTTTTATTAGATTCTATTCAGACTTATTTTAGACTTTATTTATTTTATTATTGTATTTCATCTTACTTTTTATTCTACAATGTTCTGGTTTCTTTTGTCTCTCTGTGTCTGTGTGATGTGGCAGTAACCACATAAACAATTTCCTCCAGGATAAATAAAGTTTTCTGATTCTGATTCTAATCAGTTATAACTGAAAGCATCAATTATAATTATTTAATGAAGTATGTATTCATTTTTTGGAATTTGAAAATTGAATTGTGTTTTGGCATGTGGGTTCTGTGTAATTTTCAATATTTGTACCAGAATTGCAAACAATTTCTGCAAACAATTTATCAACTCTGGAGAACTTCCCTGGAATTCAACTACAACCTATTTGACTTCCAGAGAGCAGCATGGCATTTGCAGGAGGCTGATTTTCCAGAACGTGGGCCTTTTTGTACTTGTTGGTGGAAGGCTGCTGAATAACTGACAGATTAGCTGGACAGAGAAACAAGTGGATTTGAATCACTCTTACAGCAGCCATTCAGAAAAAGAAGTGACAGAGACAGAGGTTTGAAGAGGGTAAGAGAGGGATGTGAGGAGCAGATAGAAGCTGTTGGCTGTCAGCAGCAGAGAGAGGAAGAGAAGCTGCTACGGCTCATTGTCTTTCTCCTCCTTTTGGCTGTAGTTATCTGCTCTGTGTTGACATGCCCTCTCTTTCTTTCTCTCTCTCTCTCTCTCTCTCTCTCTCTCTCTCTCTCTCTCTCTTTGGTGGTCTCTACCTCCCCTTTCTCTTTTCTGTCTCTCCTTACTGGTGTCTTTAGTTCTTGCTCTCTCATTTCTTCTTTGACTCTCTTTCTTTGTCTCTGTCTTTCTGTATTCTCTCTCTTTCTCCTTTCTCATCTCTGTCTGTCTCTCTCCTTTTTTCTCTCTCTGTCTCTCTTGTTTTCTCTACATGCTCCTCTCCATCTCTGTTTTTCTCACTTCTTTTGTCTCAGTTTCTCTAATTTCCCTTTTTCTCATTTGTCTCTCTCTTCTCTTCTCTCTTCCCTCTCTCTCATTCAGCCTTCCTCTCTCTTTATCTCCCTCTCTCCTTCAGGTCCTGAATGCTTGGGGGTGGGGATTGTTAAAGGGGATGGGGTTTTTTTTCCAGAAAAATGCTTGGACTGCTGTAAGGCTCTAGATGTTAAAACACGTCTGTGGGTGAGGATGTTCTCTTTGGCAAAATTCAGCTTTTTTTGTGTTTGGGCAAATCCTAAATGGTTGCCGGCTTATCTCTGCTACTTAACGCAAAACAACATACTCTATTTTTACTCTGTCTTGTCTTTTTTCTCTCTTCCATCTCTCGCTCTCACTCCCCCTCTCTTGCTAAGAGATGTGAGTCACAGGCCTCTTGTGTTTTCACACAATTTGCTATAGTGCCCCCAAAACATTTCATCAGCTGCACCTCAACTTGCTCACGTGTTTTATCATTTACACCTTTGGATGAACTGTAAGTGCAGTGTGATGTATACAGTAATGAACACTTCCTGTAAGGCTGAAGAGATGTTTCTGATATAGCCAGAGGGTAAACCACATTTTTTGCATACATGTAAAACAGGGAAGAATTACTGTTGTCACAGTAACAGTACCAAAAACCTCTCTAGAAAGCACTCATATTCACAGTAGGATTGACTGTAGTGATGGTACATTTTACAGGAAATAAATGGTAGGATAAACTGGAATATTCAGGAGCTTGATGATTGAAAACATTTAGTATTTCTGGCTAAGCACTTTTCAGAGGGAGGTTTTCACACTTGCTCTTTGCAACCTGATAAATACTTTTTGTAACCCAATCAAATGTTGGAATATTGGTTAGTATCTGTTAATTAGATACAGCTTTTGTTTGTTGTCTTTTTTTTTCCAAGTCAAGGCAAATTGGTTATTTATTGTCATTTCATACACAGTACACAGTGAAATAAAAACATTTCTCCAGGACTATGGTGCAACACAAGAACAAAAACAGTGCAGGGATGACAAAAATACTCTGAGTACAAAGAGAGCAAGAGAGGGAGAGTGCAAGAAAAACACTAGAGCAACAAAATGACAGGACAAGTCAACATTTAGTGCAGTCCTCTCAGTCTCTGCAGAACGACACTGCTGTCCTTTCTTGAGGGTCCAAGTGAGGTTGGCCGTTATGTGAACACCAAAGAACTTGGTGCTCTGAACGGGCTGGATTTTAAACAAATATATGCTGATAATAATATAATTCTGTGATACAAACTGGTTACAAGTGTCTGCTATTAGATGGTGTACCTGTTATCTCTACAACGCAAACAGAAAATGCATGGTTTAGTCTCAAACACAAGGAGTGAAGTGTTACTATTCACCCCATAGTCTGGGTAAGTTGGTAACAAAGCCTGGGATGAAATGTAATATTAAGAAATAAGGATTCTGACAAGGGAACACAAGCATTGGAGGAACTGTGTTGCCAATAGCACTGATTGCACATGCGACAGAGACCAGTGAGCCCCTTTTTGCTGATGTCATCACCCCAACCTGTTTAATGACACTTAGTCTGGGGTTGGCACAGTTGTTATGCCAGTCTCACCAACAAATGTCATTTGCAGTTAAGATGTGCCTCCTTCACTTTGTTAGCTGAAAAACATTGCCACATTGTTTTTATTAAAACTGGTGGCCCATGTAAGGTTTGTGGCCTTAGCATTCCTGATGGCCAATGTTGGGTTTCTTTTCATGTAGGCTGAAAACCAGTTTCCTCCAGCCTTTGAGGATTTGTTCAAAGACTTTGGATGTTTGCACCCATATTTCACTGCAAGCTGATACACAAGTTCTCTCACCTGTAATTTTAATCACATAAAAATATTCAGTATTTCCTCATTCACTTTATTTCACATTTCCACCAATATAAATTACTAAACCGCAACCCTAGTGAAGATTAAGCAGTTACAGAAAATAGATGGATGGATGCTTTTAGTGATGGGTTACTGTTTTAAGCTAGCAAACAAATGCATTGAAAAATACTCAAGAGTTCACTCACTTCTGATATGAAAAATAAGCTTTTAGATTCCAGTATGACGTGTGAACTTGCTTGTTCAGACATAGCATCTAACAGGAAAAGCAGAGGCTGAGACAGCATTATGGAGTATGATGACTGCTTCCGTTCAATACTTTTGAACTTTCGATGCATTTTTTATGCACCCTCAAATGGTGTGGGTGTTATTAAGCTGACAGAATTTGGAACAAGGCAATGTTTTAGCTTTTCTTCAGTCACCTTCTACAGGGCAATTGACTGATTGTGATAAACTCACATAAAACCAAGTAAACTGCTGTAACACATTGTAATTTGCTGAAGCATAGACAGACATGTGAAAACGTGTTTGTTCCGCTCCAATATATTAGGATAGTTAGTATACTTTCAGGTCACTGTTTTGCAACTCTTGCCCTAGGAAATTCCATTTCTCCATTTTGTCAGTCAGTATTTTAGAAGAAAAAAAAAACATATCACAGTAGGCTGACAAGTTTGGCTTAACGTGGTTTTAAAATGAATATTAACTGTCTGTCTCTTTAGATCACTCTCCGGTCGTATTGTTGGCGGTGTCTGGTGGTTCTTCACCCTCATTATCATCTCCTCCTACACGGCAAACCTGGCTGCTTTCCTCACTGTGGAGAGAATGGTGTCTCCTATAGAGAGTGCTGAAGACTTGGCCAAGCAGACTGAGATCGCCTATGGAACTTTGGATGGAGGATCCACAAAAGAGTTCTTCAGGGTAAGAAATTAGTCCGCTTATATCCTACTGAAACCAAAGTTCAATATTAAAAGAATACTTCAGCAACACTACAAATTACACAGCTTTCCTAAAACCCAGATGTAGCTGATGAGCCAAATGTCATGATTTCCTTCAGGTTGCACCCGTCCCTGTCTTCTGCTTATTCTTAATCTGAACTGAGTGTTTCCACCTGTGAACAGTTCATAACCCCTCCTTCCTATGTGTTTCTAATTTCAGACACGATATAAGTCTAATTTGCCTAATTGTCTGGTCTTGCATTAATGTCTTTAACTATTTATTTATGTTTGCTTTAGTTTTATGATTAGTAATTTGTCTTCAGCCTGAGCACACATCTTGTCTCAGTGCCACCTTAGACATGTTATTAATTAGTATCCATCAACTAGTACTGTGGAAAAGGCATGTTTAAATTCTCTCACACTTACCTAAAACTTGTAATTGCAAAATGAAGTGTTGAAATTTTCCAGCCAAATATCGTCAATTTGGCTGGAAGTACCCACCACAGTTTCCTAATGCACAAAAGAACATGTTTCAGGTGACAGTACTTCACAAATAAGAAATAAATGGCTGATTTAAGCCGTGTAAAACAAAGGAATTATTGAAAGTCTGTTAGAGTTGTAATATAGTCTAGACACAATTTTTTAAATACAAACATATTTTGTGCAGCTAAAAGCAGTATTAGCAGGCATCATGAGGGCATCTTGTTACATTATCATTGTCATCAGCAGGCATCTTGTCTTGCATTTTTGTCTGTTTTGACCATATTTGACTTTTGGTTATACTAGCTAGCTACAGAAGCCTTGCAGCTCCAGTGTAATATTAAACATGTTGGGGAAACTTTGTGAGCTAAATATATTTTAACCAATTTTCTACATTTATGGTAAGAGGATTTATTTATTTATATATATATTCTTTCATCCATCCATCCATCCATCCATTTATTCATTCTTTGCTTGTTTGTTTAGCAAGCTAGCTAGCTAGCTAACCTATACCTTTAATGCAACAGATGTTTCTGTTTTAACAGTGTGTAAAATTGTTCTGTTTCCATCTTTTTTAAACTGTCACTGGCAACATAGATTATGATATATAACAAAATTTAAGCTTGTAGACAGAGATTTCATATGCTTTCTTCACCACTGTCTTGCCTATATGTTTATTCTAGTATCAGAAAGAGATGGTTTTGTCGTTTTCAACTTTAGAGATCAAAGATAGCAGTATTTGAGAAGATGTGGTCCTACATGAAGTCTGCAGATCCCTCAGTTTTTGTGAAGACCACAGACGAGGGTGTCGTCAGAGTAAGGAAGTCCAAAGGAAAATATGCCTACCTGCTGGAGTCCACCATGAATGAGTACATTGAACAACGCAAACCCTGTGACACCATGAAGGTTGGGGGAAACCTAGACTCCAAGGGCTATGGAGTTGCCACTCCCAAAGGATCTGCCTTAAGGTAAATTAGATGTATTAGTCAGTTTAGAGTGAAACAGTGAGTAATTTATAAATGCATTCATTACATTCATACATTTCTTCTTTATTGTTCATACGTTGTTTAAATATGAAGCTTCCAATTTCATATTGACTAGTTTGACTTGTTAGATAATGTGATAAATAGTTAATGCCTTATGAGTTTTTCTTTCAGGATATATACTTTTGTAATGAAAATGTGTTGATTTTAGGGCTACAGCATTTCTAATTTATTTACTGCTAGAATTGAGATTATGATTTTTTATTATGATTCTTCCACATATCAATTTTGACCAGATTACATTTACTATATTTCTACCTAGTAACCTTGCATTAAAGCAACTCAGTGATCAATATAAATAGAGATCAGATATCACAAACATATAAACACATATATAAATAAGCTGCTTTATAAATACATAAATGGCAGTTTTTGTGCAAATTGCAAATGTATTTGTAAAATAGACCAGCTTGACCTGTGCTCTGAACTAAAAATCAACTATAGTCTATAGAGAGTCTCACATCCTAATAGGATGCTCACTCAAAGAACGCATATTTGTGTGCAAGGTTGTAGGTCTGTCACTGTGGCAAACTTCCAAATGGTGTTAGGGTGGCTGTTATGTAAAACTCTGAGTATCTATTTAGTTCTTTATTGACATTACTAATTCCCATATTGTGGAATTAAGCTAACTTAAAGCTACAATATTAAAGTAATTTACATTCTCTGTATCACTTAACATAAATTAGTAGCACTAATAAGGGCTAACACACCATTAGCCACATGGCATGGCAGCAAAAGCATTGATTGTTTCTGATCCAAAATGTACTGTATTTAGCTGTGTTCCCTAGCCTAACTGCTGTCTGCAGAATCAGTGCTGCTCTTGAATCAAATTGCATTGAAAAAGGAATCATAGTGACTTGGTGCAGCCCTAGTTGCTAAAATTTTATTCTTGATGTGATATGAGTCAGCTAAATACAGTACATTACTTACTTCAATATGTAAATGTATGGTTATGTCTGAATATCTTTAATAAGATGACTAGTTCCAGCTGAAATGTCCTCAGTGAACACAGGTGACAAATTGAAATATTTGCGGCTGCCCTCATGTCTGTTCTGTGACTAAGCACTATTCATGCGGTCTATTCCTTCTTGTTTTCATTGTCAAAACTGTTATTTTTAATGTGCTTTATGTGTAAATGCCATACTGTTGCACTTCTGTTTACTGATTCTCTCCAAATTCATTCCATGCTGTCATCTCATTCCAGTCCACCACTCCTCCACCTGTAACTGTCCTTTTTGTTCTGCTGAACATAACGCCACTAATATTATGCAAACAAGAGCTACATTAACAAATTAAAGCTGGCATCCTTGGGGCCTACACAGGCAGTGGGGCCTAGACAGATTATCAACTCTTTGGACATCCTGAGGTATTACATGCCAGATCATTTAACCTCAACAAACAAAAAATCATGCTTTTGGCATTGAAGTTATGAGTTCCTCATAGAGTGGAAAGCAGGAAAAATTATGGCAGAGCTTTGTGTGTTATTCAGTATATCATTCATGTCTTTTTACCATATCTTCATATGTTGTTAATAAGGTTGCTTTCTATTACACTGTTTTTCTCATTTGCTCTCTTCTTGCTGTACACTGACAAAACTCTCTCCAACAAACACCAACAAACTCAAATAGTGGGTTCATGAGCCATATCTGTGTTTGACTCACAGGTCAGTGCTCCACACAGAAATGTGTTAGCTACTGTGGCAAGGTTTGACAAGGTTTTACAAAATGTTGGTAAGAATCTTATTCAATCTACTGAAAATTTGAGGAATGCACATTTGTGTCAAATTATGGAACTTTAGATTGTGTTATTCATTTCAAATTATATTTACTTTGGTATAAAGCAAATATGATTTGTATATGAATAACACAATCTATATAATGGGGTATTTTTTTGTAGTTCAGCTAATATGAGCATGATGGCAAATTTCTAACATGCCTAGTTTCAGTTACCAGCAATTACATGTTGGAGCTTGGTATCATAGCATTGTAAATTGGAAGATAATGAGATTTGCCACCATTCTGTAGAGCTTTTCTATCAGCACAATAGTCAGGGGTACAAAGCAATTATATAATTCATTACACTTCATTACTATGTGGCACACCGAGGGCTGGCTGATTAGAAGACTAAGGCTCTAACTAGCCTAAAAATAGGGATTTGTACAATCCCTATCACTGCTAATGGAGTGTAGGTGCCGACTACGCCACCCAGCAAGTAAGAGTACTGGGAACTCCTGTTCCTACAGAACTAACCCTTACTAATACTATTTGTACATTTTCGTTTCCTGGGTGAGCAACCAGACCAACAACTGAATTATTTATGCAACACTGGATTTGAATACGATTCATAAAAGTAACAAGGCAAACAAAAGACTCCCACAGTCATGTCCCACCCCAAGTCTCAATAAAAGACATCTAAAACTGATCTTAAAAATAATGTCACCGGTCCAAAGAGATCAGCAGCACGCAAACTTGGGAATGGCAATACCCGGCTTCCTGTCGGCCAGCAGATCAGTGGTGGGGTCCCCGACGTCGGCACAATCCTCCCAAACAGTCCAGCATTAGGTCTAGTCCAACAGCATACCGGTCGCTGAATCCAATTACATCCGCTCCGGCCCTCGCTCGTGCCACGGCCCTGTGAGAAAATAAAACACACGCCAGGACCCCTGTTCACCCACAATACCCCCACTGATCGGGGGGTGCTTGTGGCTAAAGCCACGCAATGAGACAAGGGGAATACTCATGCAAAGCCCGGGCAATGACTCGTCGATTGCCCAGGGCTGCTGTGGATAGGCGTCAAATCAGCGGCACTCCTGTTCCACCAACCGTCTGCTCTCCAAGGCGCCTTGTGTCTAGGTCACGCTGTTAAGGTCCCATCTCGAGGCTCCTTTTTCTCCCGAAGAGATCCTCCTTCATCTCCGAGTATGTACGGCTGGGTCAAAGACGAAACTGGGTTTTCAAGCTTAAAAAAAATAAAAGTATTCTACAACTTAATTTTTTTTCTTTTTTGTATATTGTTTAACTTTAATATTTTCTGTTCAAAAAATAGTAAACAACATACATTTTTATTTTTGTTTCTAAACAGCGACCCAGAAAATGTCATTCAGTGTAATAAAATAGATCATTTAAAAAAAGTGTGTGGCATTAGAAAATTGAAAGGAGTTTCATGACTTATTAAAATACTATATTTAGCTACCATCAGCACTATTCTGTTGTAATATTATTATCATTAGGCTACAATAGCCACAGTCCTGAATAAATGACAGCAAAGGGAAATATTTCCAAATAGTTGGTATTTTATTGAACAATGAACATGGTACAAATAATGATCAGGATTTGCACCCAAGGCTGCTTTCTTTCTTCTTCTTTCTCTTTCGGCTTTACCCTTCAGGGGTCGCCACAGCGAATCATCTGTCTCCATTTAGTCCTA
>JBBIGA010109979.1:0-10667 GCA_037576975.1 Alestes dentex | reverse complement strand
GAGAGTGTTGATTACAGCAGTGTTTTTATACTTTTCCTCATTAAATAAGACTTGATTCAGGTGATCACTAATCAGTCCCTCATGAAGCAGAATGAGGTGCTTGTGCAGGAATTTAACAGACACTGGCATGGAATGGTTGTCATGCTCATAGAGATGCTGATTTAAAAATAAATTGCAGTGGTTTCTAATTTTTTTATGGGGATGTATATAAAAACAGATTAGGAATCTTTACTTATAAGAATGCACTTAGTATCTGTTAAACCCTCTCCAGATTCCAAACTACGTGTCCAGTCCTGCAGTCTTTTAACAGGCTAGTATATAAGTTGAAATCTACTTTAATTTTCCTGTACCCAAATAACACATTTCCATGGTTGCAATGGCAGTGTGGTTACTTTGTTCGTAAATCTAATGTTGTCCAGCAGAACAACAAACCAGTTTTATAACTCAAAGTGGCAGCAAACCACTGACTCACGCCCAGTGGCAAGCACAGAAAACATCCTGTGTGTCTGGTTTCCATTTATTTTATTTTGTCTCGTGTGTGTAAAGCTGGTCAACATTTGTTCGCTCATCAGCATTACACACACACACACACACACAAAAACTGGCTGGAAGGCACAGTCAGCACATGAAATAAAGTCCCAAACCACTACATGAAAATAATTCATATAAATGAATTAATAATAAAAAAATAAATAAAATCACTTTGCTGGGTTTTTAAAAATAAAACTCAGCTCTCCTACGAAAGCATGATTCCCATAGCTTTTAATTCATCAGCAATAATACTAATGAACTTTAGCTCCAGCCGGTCTGTGTGTTTTTTTAAGCCAAACATTTATAGTAAATAAAGTAAAGGACTCGGAGAATTACCCGTGGAGTATACAGAAAGAAAGTGAGAAGTTTACACTGACTAAGTTCAATTTGAGGGTTTGAGAAGACTAAAGCTCCCCCCTTTGGTATGATAAGAAATTGCAAGTGAAAGTTGGGTATCAGTTCACTGAAGGCCACTGAAAGCCTCATGACAGGTACATCACTTCATGTCATGTCATAACATATATTTACAAAGGTTCATTCTAATAAGTGCCAAATGCCATAATATTTTCCAGGGTGAAATGGCACAAAAATTCACCAAAGCAGCCTTTATGAGAAAAGTTTGTTGGAAAAAGCCTTTATAAATGCTAATGTCAGTTTCTGTTAGGCCATGATTGGACAGTAGAGTGCAGGTTTATTCATGTCTGTGAAGATATCTACTTTTAATTTGTTAATAGGGTGATGTTAACAAATCATTTACATTTATTTCTAATTATTCATGCTTCATGAAGTCTCGATTTTTACGAATATTAGTTTGGGGCAATTATTTTTCAGAAATAACACAAACCTGACTACAGGAACCAGTTACAACGTACTGGAAATGATTTTGCCATTTGCAAAAAGCTCAAACTTTTTTGTCATAGAATTACTATAGAACTGATTATAAATTATTTTTAAAAATGATGTAGGGGACAGTGAGGCTCAACCTTGCACTTTTTAGTTTTTTCTACTTTTTATGAAAACATAGCTCACGATTTACTCCCAAGACCCAGTGGACATATATTAAATGTACATTGCACTAAAAAGCCTGCTTTGAAAGTGTTTTTGTAATGTCACAGAACAGAACCTAGGAGGCACTCAGATAAAACGTTATGACAAATAATTGGAAAAAAAAAAACCCACATAGATGTCATACTTGGACCTTGAGGAATACAATAAAAGGATTCAGCCAAGTTTATTTTGATCAATTTGCTTCATCACATCTCAACCACAAAGTGGTCACCTGAGGTCACTGCTGCTGTTTTTTCTTCAAAGGTAACTGTGTTCCAATTGAAGTCTTCATAGTTTTGTGAATTATTGACAAAAAAGGACACTTGATGAGTGACAGAGAGAAAGTATTTCATCAGGCTTGGACTGTGCTGGACACCAGTTCAGTTTTACAACAATGTGTGGAAAATCATTGTGTATAAAGCAATGCGGATCTGGAGCGCTACGTTAGGTTTTTCCAAAATTTTGAACAAACTGACCTCAAGATGCAAACTCCATCTGGAACTTTCGTTGTAAGGAACGGACAAAGGTATTGGGACACCTGATCATTGCACCAACAGGGACCTTAATGACACTGCATTCAAATTCATTGACTTTAAAATGGAGTTGTTTCCCCCTTTGAAGTTATAACAGCTTTCACTCTTCTTGGAAGGCTTTCAACAAGATTTTGGTATTTCTGTAGGAATTTGTTCTGCGGAACATTTATGAGGTCAGACACTGATGTTGGACGAGAAGGCCTGGCTCGCAATCTCTGTTCAAGCTCATCTCAGAGATGGGGTTGAGGTCGGGGCTCTGTGTGGGCCAGTCACGTTCCTCCACACTTAACTCATCCAACCATGTTTTTATGGAACTTGCTTTGTGAACTGGGGGCTCAGTCGTGCTGAATTGAAAAGGGCCTTCCCCAAAACGTTGGAAGCATAGCGTCGTCCAAAATGTCTTGGTCTGCTGAAGCATTAAAATTGCCCTTCACTGGAAGTAAAGGGCCACTAATTAAGAGGTGTGTCCCAGTACTTTTGTCCATATAATGTATCTCTCAGGGTCAAACTTTGGAATGACTAGATGGAACTGTACCTCCCAAACAGCAGGTGGCTTTGTTAAAGTTCTGCATTTCAGGCAACATGTGCATTGCACTTAAGCAAGTTATTTTTTTGTTATTAAGTCTAAGTGTGACCCTTGGTAGGACCTTCAGACTGTAATGCACTGGGATAAAATTGGGATGTAGTATTAAGGTTAAATTCTGGATATTTATACCATACACTGAATCTGCAAAGTCGCCACCATTATAAATGACTCCTCTCACCCCTCCCACATCCCTCCTTCCATCTCGTAAAAGGTTCTGTGGCATACGAGTCTTTGCTGCTAGGATGGGACAGTGTCTTCTCTATCTATTGCTGCCATTGGTGGCTATTGTTTATGCAATTCATTATTAATTTTATAACATTATGAGTAAAACCTAAATAAATGCATTTCAGGTCATACTGAAGGATGGTGCAGTCACACTCAGGGACAGCTTACATTTTTAGACCTTTCTTGCAGTCTACCTGACTTTGCATGGCTTTCTGGCTATTTCTGGAATGTTCCATAACAAGCTGATACATTGTTTATCTTCACACTTATAATTTACATGTCTCACATCACAAGACAGGGAAAACGAATACTCCGGGTCAAATATTTCTAGAAATATAAACTTTCAGCATACACAGTGTACATTATCTCTAAATTTGTCCTTTTTTCCACATAATTAAAAAATGTTAGCTACTTCCCAAATGAACCAACTGGCCCAAAACAGCTTCAAACTAAATCTACTTGTATGAACTTGCATTAAAAGTTAAGATTATTATTTCCTATATCCTGTTAAGTTTCTTTTTTGGGAGATACAAGGTTTTGTCCTGGCAGCAATAACATTTGATGCCTTTTTGTAAAACATAGTAGATGTTAAGGTTTCTTTTCCACATACTTTTCCAAAATAACACTCTACAAATTTGTGGCTGATCCCAAATTACATTAATTATAAGAATTGGTTTCAGTTTATCAGTCATGAAACGGGAAAGATGAGCAAGGTCTTGAACTGAGTGAAAATCGTTCACAGTGGTTGTGATGAGAACCAGACATCTGAAGCGTTTTACTCCTCCAAAAGCTAACTCATTGAAAAATATTATAGAAAATAGTTACAAATGCACAGGCTGATGTCTAAGGCTTTGTTTTTATGGTAGTTTTAGAATTAGGTTTCGGCCTACGACATATTTTTTAAAAAACATCAATGGTGGAGTAGTGAATGCAGCCAAGAATTTTTCTTTTTTCAGATTTACTATTATTTTATCAGAATATGCATATAACAAAACATTACATATAAAAAGTGTAAATTTCTCTACAATGTACCGTCTCACCTCAAACTATAATCGGTTTCATCATCATCATCATCAGGTAACATATAGCTCCTTTCACACTCCCATGGCTGCTTTACAATAACACAGCAAAAAAAACACATTAAAAAAAAAGTAGACAAAAGTCTTCATAAAGAAATTAATAGTTTTTAAGACTGGAAGCTATAGTACTGAAAGATCTACCACCTATAGAAGAGTCTAATGTGAGAACTGTAGGTATACAGGAGGACCTGGAAGAATAGAGGAACTCCATAAAGTGCTGGAGAGCTTAGAAAGTAATGAGGAGTCTTTTAAACTGAAGATATGATGCATCCGATAACCAGTGCAACTGACTAATCAGTAATCACTGCAGAAGAATATGAAGGCAAAGTGACGTAACTAGGATCTCTTGGATCCCAGAGCAAGAAGAATTCAATGACCCCCTGCACAAAAGGAACAAACAAACAAAAAACAACAAAAAATATCATCTATCAGCAACCTGTTTATTTTTAGCTACCTAGTTGAATTGCAATAGTCATATGCCATTAGCTTTCTGACCCACAACTGACTAAGATAAGAAAGTTACTAAACTTCTTGGTGTGATTCTGACAAAATGCACATTTTGATCTCTTATTGCATTCTGGAAAAGAGGGAGCTCGATAGACATCAGGGTGCATCCACATATCTCTCATGGTCTAAAAACATTATATGGACAGATGTATTGGGGCGCACCTCTTAATTATAAAATTTAGGTGGCCCCTTACTTTCAGTGAAGGGCAGTCTTAATGCTTCAGCATACCAAGACATTTTGGAAAGCGCTATGCTTCCAAGTTTGTGGACACAGTTTGGGGAACCTTTTCTATTCCAGCATGACCCAGCACACAAAGCAAGCTCCACAAAGACATGGCTGGAGGAGTTTCAGTGTCAAAGAATTTGACTGACCCACACAGAGCCCTGAATTCAACCACATCCAACACCTTTGGGATGAACTGGAAGCAAGATTGTGAGCCAGACCTTCTTGTCCAACATCAGCACCTGACCTCATAAATGCTCTACAGAATAAATGGACACACATTTTTCCCCACAGAAACACTGCAAAATCTTCCAAGAAGAGTGAAAGCTGTTATAGCTGCAAGGGGGGGACTATCTCCATATTAAAATATATGCATTTCAATGCAAAATCATTCAAGTCCTTGTAGTGGTTATATGAGGCCCAGTTAAGACTGGGCCTCTTCTGCATCATGGCCCCAAGTGCTACTGCTCCCCACCCCCACGATACCCAAAAGTTTTTGGAGCGATCGACTCCTGGACAAACTGGGGTCTTCTCCTGACTGAAGCCCCCCTTCTTCTCCTGCTTGAAACCCACTTTGCTGTAGTCTCTACCAATGGCTGGTTCTGTTACTGCCTCTTGACGGGCCCCAGTCGGAGGGGGGCGGGGATTTGTTGGTTAAAGGATTCTCCTTATTGGCCAGTCCCGGGCCGGGCGTGACGTCACCCTAGCAGACAGAGGCTGGATGAGCAGGAGGGCTGACTATAATGGCGCATCATGATCGGACTAGTCCTGCCTGCCAGAAATAAATGATAACTCGGGCTTGGGATGACTTGGGGAGTTCTCGGGTTTGTTAAGCTGCCGTACGCCTCAGCCGTGCTCTTGTGCGCTTGGTTAGTAAACAAATCTGCCCGTCTCCTTGGAGACCCGAACTGGGAGGCCTAGCCGGGAGTTAGCCTGCTAGCCTAGCAGGAGGAGGTCGGATCGAAGTGCAGTTGGGTGAGTGCTTTCTCCTTTTAAAACTCATTAATTCAGCCTCGGAGACCTTTCAGATTAGTGTCCTGTCCTCAAGATACATCGGGCAGAATGGGCAGGCCGTTAAATTGGAAAAAACCCCACAAAAACTTACAGGACTGTGGCTGTGTAAACATGACGACGCGACAGATAAACAGCGGTTAGCTCGCAGGCTAAGCTAGTTTAGCCCAGTCCCAACTGTCATTGTGAGACACAACACTGAGATTTATCACCCTTGGCAGCACGTCCTTATCACAAATTAAACATATATTGTATGTTACTCGTGCGTGTATTCTTCTGAATCCAGTTCTGTCATTTTGATTAAGCTCAAATGTAAATAAAGCAGAGAGCAAGGAGATTAAGCTCTAGCCTGGCCCATTTGTTCATACATCTGTTCCCTCCTGCTGCTATTTTAACACCTCAGTGCATCTGTTGTTTGTGCAAATGCTAAGTTCATAGTTTAACTGCTTCTTGATTAGTAAGAGTGGAGTTATAATGCAAATAAGGATGCCTAGAAGTTTTCATTACTTTTAATTGGTTGACCCTTTATTACATAGTTGGGTTTTATAGACCAGTCATAGTTTATTCTACATGGCCATTCTGAAAGCCTTTACAACCAGTGTTTCTTACTGTGCCACTTGTTTGAATGATGGCCTTTCTGATTTGAATGAGGTAAAATACAGACAAAATTCTGCTCTGAAATTCTCCTTATAAACACTTCTAATGGGGTGGCTGGTGGTCTGGTGGTTAGGGAGTTGCCCCATGCGATTAGAAGGTCGTGTGTTCTAAGTCCAGGAGTGCCAGTGGCACCACTGAGGTACCCCTTGAGCAAGGTACCGACCCCACATGCTGCTCTCTGGGTGCTGCGTCACTGGCTGCCCACTGCTTCGCTTGATGAATGAGTTAAATGTAGGGAAAGAAATTCACATTGTTCACACTGTGTGTTGTTCAGGCATGACTATAAGGGGCTAGTTTACTATGCTTTATAATGTATATGACCCAGGCTAAGCAGCCATTCATTGTGACTGCAGCATGAATGACTTCTGGTGGAAGAGGTGGAACAATGCATAGTCAGATTACTCACTGCTTATTGCTTAATGGGCAGTTGAACTACTGTTGAAAGCACTTGCAACATTTTCTGGATTTGCAGGCAGATGTAATTTTGTATGTGTTTTTTTTTCTTAACCTGCTCTTCTTGTTTCTCACAGAGAATATGTGACATCTGCATCAAGATGACATCCAGATTTAGTAAAACTTACACTCGGAAGGGCGGAGAGGCCAATTCGAAGTTTGAGGAGATGTTCGCTAATAAAAAGGCGACCCTCAGCACAAAATGGGGAGAGACCACGTACAAGGCTCAGCTTGGGACCAAGCGGCCCACGTACAAACCTGACCTGCCGGAACTGGTCAAAAAACCTCGCTTTGAGGATGATGACAGCTCAGAGGACCCGTTTGGCTTTGACAGCGATGAGGAGTCCAAGACTGTCAAGTCCAGAGTGGCCCCTCAATCTGATGCAGGCACAGAAAAAATAAGCTCTGGGAACGAGCAGCCCAAGCCCCAAGTCATGAAGCAGACACAGGATGGTACTGTGGCCAGCAGGGGCACTTCAGCTTTGGGGAGCAATGTGAGCAAAGGCCTTGTGGGCTTGAATAGCACAACTACGGGTAAGACCCATGTCATACTTGCTTTATCAAATTATTTAGGCTAAACACCCCATTGTGATGGTATTACCATGTATTACAGATGCAATACATAGTAGTAGGCCTGCTCTGAACACACAGTTCCTATATTTAGATTAAAATAATCCTGGGAAACTGGGTTGAGATGGGGTTCAGAGCAGGCCTATTACTATGCATTGCATCTGTATTGCATAGTAATACAGATGCAATACATAATAGGCCTGCTCTGAACACACAGTTCCTATACTCAGATGAAAATAATCCTGGTAAACTGGGTGCAGGGTGTAGGGGTGTGCTTTTTCTATCCGATTTGTGTGTCAGAGCTTATCTGAAATGACCAGTGAATCTGCATGTTTATATTCAGTGTTGTATATGCTGGTAAGTCTTTTAAAAAGTTGATTTTCATGGGCGCTAGTGTGTCCTAGGCGCATCCTGCATATTCCTTTCCGCAATGAATGGTGTATAAATAGTTCTGTTCTTAGAACTATTGTACAACTGTTCTCAAAAACTATTTAAAAATAATGTCTTAGGCATCAGACTGAGGTATCCTACGGTTAGGTGTTTGGGAGTGAGCTTAAGGTTAGGGCTAACAAATAGTGCATTTCAATTTTTTTTCAGTGGTTGTCAACTGATGTCTGCCTCCTGCATTTGTAGCATACGGTTGATTACCATAGATAGGCCTAATTATTTAGAGCCTGCTGTGAAAACAAATTTGTATTAGAAGCCAGTGGGCAGAGGCATCAGCATCTGGCCAAGAGCTTCTATTATTTGAGGCAACAGGATTTTATTGTTGTTTTCTAAAGAAAGGAAACATCAGAATTGTGAACCATCAGATTCTGCAGATGGAGCTCAGGTTAAAAATACTAGGCTATTCTTTCAGTAGATAATCTGCAGGGTATGTACAAACTATCAAAATAGCAAAACAGCTATTTCCATTTGTTGTTCTTTCTCCTGTGCAGATTGTTCATACATCAGTATAAGAGAACGCCCCTATCTATTGTAGCTTCAGATTTTTTAGGGTCCTTAATGTTTGCTATTACAGAGTCTATGTTCCTTAGGATGGATTCCTAGAACTTAGACATTGCCTTTCATCTCAGGACCATTAAAATGTAATCTAATCTACATCCAGTGGCATTTGGATGCGGAGACTATTATACATGCCATTTTGACGCTCCGCAAGCTGTTTACCTTTTGTGAGTGAAAAAGGAGCAGTTTAATTTCATTGTTGGCATGTAGCAATTGTGCAAGAAGTCATTAAGACACTGTTTACAGCTCTCTTTTGTTTTTAAGTGATTCTTTTATACGGAGCAGCCAAGAGAAGGATGAATTTTGTTTAGTCTTGGCTCTCCTTGATTCTTCCTCAAGATGTTAGAGTTTCTTTCCATCCTTTCCCATTCTTTCTGTCCATCTTTAGGGGGTTGAACTCAGATTTCTTTAAATCTGCTGTGTAACAGTGTCTGCTCATTTAACAAATACATTTTAATATGATTAGTCAGGCCACTGCTGGATAGTATAGAAATGAAAATTCTTGACACAAACTGAAGTTCAGGACGTACTGGGCCAATTTTATAAACCGAAACAAACAAAGCAAAAATTACTAAAATGATTACAGTATGCAGACTACAGTATGTCGCAATCAACCTTCCTTGACAGCAGAGAAAAATTGTTTGCCCAGTGGTAATGTTGGTCATGTGTAATGAAGTAACTGTAGAATCTGTGAAACACTTTTAATTTGCAGCCACATTAGCTGCTCAGAGGTGCCGATGATGGCCAGCGCATGAAAGCAAACAGGGCTGAAGATTGCTCTGTATTTGAATTTTCAGTTCCACCTTCAGTGGTGCAGCAGTTGCAATCTAGTGAGCACTTAGACAAAATGTATGTACTGCAACATTTAATGTGGTATAGTGGGCAAGAAATGAACTTCTCATTTGCAGAAAGCAAAGGAAAATGTTTTTAGTGTTTATCGTTTTCATTATCAATTAAATTTTCTCCAAGTCTTAGATCTTGATACCATGTTGTTGGCATATTATTACTCTTTTATGTCATTCCACATGTTTGACAGTTTTTCTTTTTTGGCTCAAAACCAAAAGTTTTTTGGTAGGCAAATGGTATTGTGCCCCTGCTTTCAAATAATGTACTTTTTGGGTAATCCATTTATTACAGTTTATAACTGTGTTATTTGAGGCCCAAAGGCTTCAATGAACAGTAAACCATTTAATTGTGTGAAAGTTACAGGAATGCAAGCAACACAGCCTTTATTATAAATATCTAAATTATCCTGCTCTAGTAGAACATATATGTACATGAAAATGCAAATTGCCTGCCATTATTTGAGAGGGTACTTTTATTGATTGATTGATTTGATTGATTTATTTTTAAAGATTAAAGTAATCGAGTAACAACTGCAGTTAAAATGTTATGTATTTTCTTTTGAAGCTGCAGTCAAGCCTCTGCAAACCTCAAATGCAAGCACTGGAGCTGCCTGGTACAAGTCATCAAGCGCAATGAGCAAACCCACCTCACAGTCCTACGTTGTGAAAACATCTACTAGAGACTCTTCGGATGATTGGGACTCGCCTGGGGAGGAATCTCCATCCAGGGACAATTCCGTCACCTTGGATGGCCTTAAAATGGCTGAGCAAGGCCCTGGAGAGACAGAGCCTGCCCCGGAGGAGCCAGTTGATTTTGAACAGCTCCCTCTCCTCAAACCGTCAGGCGATAGGGTTTATCGACGGCCCACTAAGAACAAAGAGCAACTAGACAGTGGTGCAATGCCAGAGACTTCGGCGGGGGGTGGGGCAAGTAAACCAGCAGCTGGACCAGGTAGAAGCGGCAGTGGAGTTGCAGGCAGTTCAGAGGTCAAGGCTACTACAGGCCGGGGAAGGGTTCGGGATTACACGGTACTTCATCCGTCATGTGTGTCTGTGTGTAACGTCACCATCCAGGACTCCTTAGACCGGAGCATGGATGAGTTTGTGAACACAGCACCTGCAGATCTTGGAGAGGCTGGAACCTTCCGGAGGAAAACGGACACTCAAGTTGCCAAACCTACCAGGTGATGCACATACACATTTAGGCTAGCTAAAGTTAGCAATGTTGAATGTGTCTCCTTCACTGCCTTGAACAGTCCTGATTTTTATCTGTTGTAATGCATCTTGGCTGTATTTTTATGAAGCTGGGCCAAGGTGAAGTGACGAGTTGTTTTGACGTGTGCGTTTTAGCTCTGAATTGGAAACTTGTGTGTGTATGTGTATATGTAAATTTGT
>JBBIGA010109978.1:0-29095 GCA_037576975.1 Alestes dentex | reverse complement strand
AACTCAAACGGATACAGTTTTCACTCCCAGACCGATCACAAAAAGGACAGAAAACACACACACACACACACGCGGTCACACACGCGGTCTCACACACACACACACACACACACACACACACAGTCACACACAGTCACACACAGTCACACACATGCATGCTAAAGTTTGAACACCCCGGTGAAATGACACTTGGTTGATTTTGGTGACACATGCTCTACAAAGGACAAAGTTGTAGCTTCTTTCTGCATATTTTAGTGCACAATTTCTATTTATTTGCCAAGCAATAACAACAAATTAGATAAATGGTGCAGATGCAGATCCATGGGAGTGTGGGAAAGATTAACCTCTTCCCCATCACTCAGCAAAATGCTAGCCTTGCTAGAATTGGCCAAAATATATGGGACAGGCCATATTTTTGTTTCAGATTTTTTCCCCCACAAATAAACAGTAATTGTGCACTGTAGAGGATATTTTTTATTAACCTTTAGGATTTTGTGGTTGGGGGATGTGGGTGCCAAAACTTTTGCACACCACTACACATACACATACACACACACACACACACACACCCACAGACAAAACATGGGTTTAGTTATGGGCACTTGCAAAAAAACTAAGAAGAGTGATCATTCACGCTCATTCACAAAAACTGCTGCTGTGTTTCA
Source organism: Alestes dentex (assembly GCA_037576975.1). Classification (NCBI taxonomy): domain Eukaryota; kingdom Metazoa; phylum Chordata; class Actinopteri; order Characiformes; family Alestidae; genus Alestes; species Alestes dentex. Next base: position 28,430 of record JBBIGA010109978.1, on the reverse strand, counting down.
AATGTTAAACCATGGTTGCTTCACTGCCTAATGTAAGGTTAGCCTTTCCTGTTTGAGCATTAAAACGCACACACAAACGTTGTCACAGTCCCTCTCACAAATGCACACACAAACATACACATAAAAAGATCAAATAAATGCCTAAATACCTCCACTCAAACAACACAACTCTCCATCGCAATAATGGCAACGAGGCCAGCCAGCCGTGGGCTGGGGGCAATAAAAACTGTGGCGGTGAAAAGGGGAAAAGAAGGAAGGCACCACGTGCCTTGGTTGAAGCTAACAGCTTTCTGAAGAACTTCCAGTGAAAAGAAGTAGGTTGTCACAGTAGTGTGTTCACATTACGGAATAATACGGAAAAAAAAAAAGAATACCCCTATGACTGATAATGGATATGTCGGAACTTGAGCCGTGCGACCTTAACGCTTTAATAGCATACTCGAGGGGAACACCACGGAAAGAAAAATATAATCTATATAAACGTCTATAGATCCCAACTGCAACAGAACAGAGCTCCCAGACAACTGCCTGTTCACATCCACACACTACTGCAGTCCAAAGCCACGGTTTGGCACAAAGCTTCCTCAGTGAGAAACGAAAAGGTACGATTTCCTGAAAGGTGTCCTGATCTACGCTTTAGGAAAGGGGCAAATAATAATAATAATAATAATAATAATACAAAGGAGAACCAGCACACACACACACACACACTCCAGGAGCGCAAAGGAAAGTAAGTCAAGGAGACAGAACAAAAGGTTCATTCATGCATCATCCTCACGCAGGACAGTCGCTGCTTCTTTCTCAAAGTTGTGATAGAAAAACGTAAGTCCGTCAATCGTGTAGCCGAAACTGGCATTCGCCTCTTTGAAGCAGCTCTCCTTCTTCCTCCCTCCGTCCATCCATCCATTCATCCTCCTACGCCAAGCAGACGGACGCGCTTATATTCTCTGGATTTTGTCCGCCACCACCACTGGGTTTTCCTTGCGGATCTTGGCGGCCGCCTCCGCTTTGTAGTCGTACGTGCAGTTGTGCTTGTCTGAGTACCGATGGATTCCGCAAAAGAGGTTGCCGCATCTGCAGTCAAAACCTGGACAAAGGACATTTTTAAAATGTTTTAGTATCATAATAGCTTTCCAGAATTGTAGATTTTGGCATTAGGACCATTTTTTACGATCATTTTCCAACCTCTGTCTCTTAGAATTAAACAGCCTGTTTTTGTTACTGCGCCTTTAAGCCTGAGGAGTGTAAATGATCTCTTTTCTGACTGGCTATCCTGCACTGCAGTTCATTCAAAAGACAGCAGTTACAACTAGATACATTTCTGCGAGAAAATGTGAAGTCGATTGGTTGCAATAAACCAGTGTTTGGAGACAAAAAGTTTGCTAAAAAATCTACTTGCAACGTGAATTATGTCACGGGAATATCTTACCAAGCCATTTATGGGTAAGGAAGGCTGAATGCGTAACACCATTTTTTTAAAGTTATTAATCACAACAAACATTTTATAAATGACCTGAGCTTGTCTTGAAATCTCTTTATGAATCTGCTGTGAATTTAGCTCTACAAGGTCGATTTGTCACTCTGCGTTTTATCCCTTTCCGGCAGGCTTAGCTGTCACTCTCTCTCCAGCAGACATTTTGAAGGCGACTCGATGCTCCGCTCTCTCTCCCCATACGTTACTGAGAGGACTCAACCACAAAAACAGATTTTTAATGCTCAATACTCAGCCCTCAATCAACTAATCTGAATACGAGCACATTGCAGGCGATATTGACGGAGGTTGACGTTTTCAGTACCGGCACCGATGACAAGCGGTGCCAAAAACAGGTGGAATAAAAATAATAACATAACTTAAGAATCTGCAATCACACTGATTAACTTACATTTGTTATAGATTGTTACCAATCAATCTAAATTCGTCATCAATCTAAAGACCCTTTGGATGGCCGACTTTTGAAGAGCCTCACCCGTCAGTCCCACCCTCTTGCGGCAGGTGAAGCAGCGGTTCTTCTTGGGCTTGGAGGCGTCTGGGCTCTTCCCCTCGTCGCCAGCCTGAGCTCCGGCCACTGGTGAGTAGGAGGAAGTGGGCTGTGTCACAACTGTGGAGGGAGGAAGTGTGTTACTCCAGAACACAAACACAGTCAGAATTGAAGGTTAAGAGATTTGCTTTCTTTCCACAAGTTTGTGTGTTTTGGTCTGTCTGGATCTGGGAGCTGTTAAGAGGCCGCTCAGCGTCTCTGGCTGAAGGCGAACTAACAGTATGGCTGCAATTTCACAGGGCCGAGCCCAAAACCACACAGGCCACCACAAACTTCTCACACCCACACACACGACAGAGAGAGAGGGAGAAACACACAGAGAATGAATAAAGACATAGAGACTGAAAAACAGATAAAAAAAAAAGAAAAAGCAGATAAAAAAAAAAAAGATATGAAGAAACAATGGTGAGAGAGTAAAAAGCAGAAAGAAACTATAGATAAAGAAAGACAGAAAGAAATATAGGAGAAGGACTGACCACACAAGAAAAAACAAGACAGACACCGGAGAATGCCAAAGAAGGAAAGACAAACACAGACAACAAAACCATACATGGAGAAAGACAGAAAAATAAAAAAAATAAAAAAGAAAGACAGAAAGAAAAACTGAATTAAAATAAAAGAAAATAGAAAAAAGAAAGAAGGACAGAGAAGAAAGACTGATGAGGACAGACAAAAACAAAGACCAAAACAGAGACAGAAATACAGATCAAGAAAGAAAGACAGAAAAACTGAAAGAAATACAGATGCAGAAGAAAGACAGACACAAAATACCGATGCGTAGATAGACAGACAGAGACAGACAGATAGAGTTAGTCAGACAGACAGATAGTCAGACAGAGAGTCAGACAGATAGATAGACAGATAGTCAGTTAGACAGACAGTCAAGTCAGTCAGACAGGTAGAGTCAGTTAGACAGAGTCAAGTCAGACAGACAGTAGACAGACAGACAGACAGAGAGTCAGGCAGACAGATACATAGTCGGAGAGACAGATAATCAGAGATACAGATAATCAGACAGAGTCAGACAGATAGACAGAGTCAGACAGATAGAGTCAGACAGATAGATAGTCAGAGAGAGAGATAGAGTCAGACTGATAGACAGAGTCAGACAGATACAGTAGATAGAGTCAGAGAGATAGAGTCAGACAGATAGTCAGACAGACAGATAGTCAGAGAGGCAGAGATACAGATAGACAGATGAAGGAGAAAGAATGAAAAACAGACAGACAGAGGAACAGTGTAGTATCCAGGCTGTTTCAGAGCTCAGTCTACTTTATCATATTTCTAACACTGTCTGATAGCAGCCTGTCGCTTCAACCACATCTCAGAGCTTTTGGCCTCTTAAAGATCCGTGGGTTTGTTCTGCTTCCTAGTTTAATTACTTCACCGTTTAAGTGGTACAAACTGGAACACTGCAAGTTTAGTTCAGTGTTATTTGCTATCAGTCCTGCGGCTAAAAATCACATATTCATGACCAAAACCTGACGGCCTTCAAACCTGCCTGAGGCCCATTTTTCTGGACGCACTTCTCAAGTGTCTCCCATAAAGTGAAGCAACTCAAGGTTCATACTGGACCATCATGTGGCGCTGAAGTGGATCAAAGAGAATTAAACTGAGCTTCAAAAGCAAGAAGAGCCTCAGGAGAACAATAGAAGACTAATAAAACAAGGATCGCACGGTTCCAGCAGTTATTGCTATTTTCGCCGCATCCTAAACCTTCAGTCCATGTGTGTAAGTCAAACAGAAGATACTTTTATCACGGTTTGAATTTATCACTGAAGTTATTTCAGTATAGGCTGGCAAGAAAGAAACTCCTCCTTTACATTTTCCCCATTTTTTTTTTTACATTTGCTGAAGAGAAACAAGACTACATTGTAATTAGTTACAGAATTACACCCTTTTGAATTACACAATAACATTTAAGGCAAAAGAGGTTTCAAGCTGAGGTCGACCAACATGTTAATTTCCCCTCCCAGTATTAACAAATACAATCTCCACCATCTCCACCACATCACCCACATCCACACATCCAAGCCCGAAAAGGGGATTTTGCTACTTTTAGAAGAAATTAACTGGCAACACTAGTTGTTTTGTCTTGCATGCTGGTCCTTTAGAAGTGTTGCTTTGGTCCACTATGTGCTAATATTTCAGGGGTCCTGGGAGGTCAGTTTGGTGATTTACCAACTCAAACACACCTGGTCCATCTCACCAGTGTTTGAAGGGCTCTGCCCCTTTAAGAGCCCTCATTAATGCTGAGTAGTAACTTTGTTGCTGGGTGAGATATAAATAATATTGTTATCTAGTTTCAACTGAAGTAGGATTGGATCGATGACCATTAGAAAAATTCAAGTAAAGCTCTAAATCTATTTGAGATAGAACATTCGGGGTCTATAGCCTCAGATGCCCGGGCCCTGCTTCTAAGGGTTAAATATATGAATACGACCTTGAATAGACGCGGCATGATTTATTCACTGTATGTGTTTTTACCCTGTCTACTCCCGGGTTCCTGGAAGTGTGCAGAGCCAATTCAAACTGGTGTAATAGCAGAGTAATCAGTGTCACCATGACAATGTCTGAGAAGAAGGGAACCGAACCGATGTGTAATTACCTGGTTCCACAGTGTCCGGTTTGAGAGATGGGCTTTTCTCCTCTCTGGAGATGCTCATCTCTGTCATCTGTTGTGTTACGGGCAAGGAGGCCGCAGGCATGCTCCTGCAGAAAGAGCACCAGTCAAGTCACGTCATGTTTATTTATATTGCCCATTGTCGTACACAAAGGTCACTGAATGTGCGGAACTAAAATACCAGTTACAAAATCAGTAAACTTTATGTTTCTTAATAATTTTACACTAAAATGCCTGAAAAATTACAAACTGAAACGAAATAACCTGCGACGTCGGGGCCTTTTCCGCCACACCCCCTCCTCCTAGTGCTGGATTCTGTTTGGGCGCGGTGCTTAGCAACCCAGCGCGAGGACGAGGGGGCGTGGCGGACGAGGACCGGACGTCACAGAAGCAAAAAAAATGCGGACGATATCTGCAGTTTCCACGTTAGTGCGGGGGTGTCAGCGAAAAATTAGTAGTTCGGTTCTCAGAAAAAATCCACTGTACACACACCGATATAAGACGTATTCAGAATAGGGCTGCACAAAATTCCCTGTTAATCATTATCACAATATCTGTCTCTGCAATACTGATATCACAGAAAGCTGCAGTATGCAAATGAGCCTCTAACCAATCACAGAGCCTATGACACGACGACCAATCTCAGCTCCAGGTGAGTTACTGGGGGTTCTGATGAACCGAGGTGGTTTTTCCTCTCAGTATTGAACTGTTTTCCATTGCGTTTGTGTGGGTTTGTGTACCAACAAAATAATCAATAACAATTCATTCTTACATAATAGTCTTCCAACCGGTTTATCCTCTACAGTTACACTGGCTGTGTTCATGACTGTGCCTTTAAGACTGATATATGTAAATGCTTCCTTTTCCTGGTTTTGTGACATCACAAAAACAATTACATGGAAACGGGCTGTTTGAACAGCTTCTTTTTATATGTGCTCCGTATGGATAGGAAAGTGAATGTGCATTGTGAATTCTTAGCAGTGTTTACATACATCAAGCCTTTTTAATTCCAATAAAGTGATAAAATGGGCTCTTTAATTTATTGAAATGCATTTCAAGCAGAGTACTAATACTGTCCATATCATGCAGCTTTAATTCAGAGAGGAACAGACACACTCAATGAACAGCAACAACATAAGTGTACATGTAGGCGGACATGCATGCACATATGCAGCCCCCCCACCCACACACACTACATGCACACACGACGGGTATAAAAATAAATGTTTCTGAAGATGGTGCACTGAAAGCTCATTTTTGGCCACAATTATAATGTTCAAGCTAATGTGCTTGTTATATTTGTGTTATTACTAAGTATATTCGTTCTTCCTTAGTTTCTCCAGTCAACTGTGTATATTACGTGTATTATTTTTATAAATTACACACTAATTTTTCTGAGATTGCTTTGCTTATCAGTAAATTGTAATTTACACCAGCTGGCACACACACTGTCTCACACCCTGACGCACAAAGATAAGATCAAAACTCACTCTCTCATTGACTCTGTGCTGGCCGCGGGTGTCGGCTCTGTTTTGTTTAGACTGGCTTCTAGTCTCTGCATCGCCGAGGCCTCCGACGAGGGACTGCCTGCTGCACCAGGAGAAATGTACAATCAACCACTCATCACAAAAAATGGGTATTACTGGGTATTTCCAAAATAGAAGGCTTTGCGTACAGCTCAGACTGTCTAAATTGGTGGTCATGGGTTATGTAAAGCGGTAGCATGTACTTGGCATGATAGGAAATGAAAGTAAGATGAATGAGCCAAAGTTGAACGAGCCCTTTCCAAATACCAACTTGACATTTGCTAGATTCAGCTCTGCAATGCAATACTCCTGCACAACACACCATAAGACTTCTCTAAAACACCACAAAAGTCATAAATAATTATGCTTTCATGCAAAAACAATGTGTTTTACTCCAAAGCTGTGTGGCTTGCATGTCTTACCCAGAGGGCTCACTGGGCTGCGGTCGCTGCTCTGCTGTCTGCTCAGGTGCTCCTTATAGCAGACAGAGCACATCCCGTTCGTCCTGGGGTTGCCGTAAAAACCGCAGCCCGTGGTGCACAGGATAGGAACCGGACTCTGGTTGGTCTCCTGGGCCATTGCTGCTGAGATCGAGGATAAGTTCCAAAGTTCGGGTTACAGTTGGCCCGAGAATGTGCACCAGAGTAGTGGATAACACAGCAAAACTCAAATCTGCTCTGGTTTTATGCAAAGATTCTCAAAAATAGTAGGTTCCTAAAGATAGCCGGAGGCGTTCAAACCCTAAAACAGGAGCTTTTGTAATTAGGGCACATTTGCTTTAGGCTCCTTCAGTCTGGACACTCCACACTGCATCCTTAAGCTTCCTGTTAAATATGTGGGTCAAGCACCTGACCAAATGAAAGCAAGTTAAACAGGTCAGTTTAGGTCCAATCATGAGTAGGCCAGATTCCGGATTTGTGTTTGGCTGCTTTGTTGATGCTTTTGACCTAATTATAGCATGAGTTAGACTGAATATACTAAAGCCAGAAAAGGTAGATCTAATACTTTCCTGAGAATTTCAGTACGCACCAGTATACTTGGAATAAATACATTTTTCATGTACAATTGATTTTGGTGCCAGGCTCTTTCTTTGGCGTATACCTTAATTATAAGAGCTTTATAACCCCACCTCAGTAACGCTGGATAACTTAAACCCAAAGTGGGTTCTTTTCGCATTGGTCAGGTTTAACTGTGGGATGAAGTTATCAATCCAACATAAGAAAGCCTGCTTTGTGAAAGTTCTGCTTTTCTCTTTTCCACTTTATAGCCCCATCACTTCATTTTTGTCCAAAAAGAGAAGAACATCACTTAATAAAAAGCTCAGCTTCAGTGGCCAAAAATATTTTGTCAATGTTGCAATTAACTTCAGGCTCTACCCGAGTTTATTGTCCGTCCCTAACCAAAGTAAACCAAAATAAAGAGATGCGGCCTTCGTGATAACTTCATGCCACAGTTAAGCCTGACCAATGTCAAAATTGTTATGTTGTCCAACCTTACTGAGGTGGGTTTACATTGTGAAATGCCATTATAATGTCGGGGCAGCTGGTGGCCTAGTGGTTAGGGAGTTGCCCCTGTGATCAGAAGGTTTTGGGTTCGAATTCCAGGACTGCTAGCGGCACTACTGAGGCACACTTGAGAAAGCTACCGTTCCCACACTGTACTCTGTGTTCCTGGCTGCCCACTGCTTCACTTGGTGAATGGGTTAAATGCAGAGAAGAATTTCACATTATATTCACTGTGTGCTATGCTGTGTTCGCGTATGACAAATGGACACATTACTTAATACGAAAGTATAATCCAGAAAAAGCCCAGATTCAGTTATACATGAAAAAGGTATTTCCTGCTTGGTGTTTTTAGGCTTTGTTGATTTTTAGCTACTGTTACTTCAGCCTGAGTCATAATTACCTTACAGTAAGGAGCCCTTTTGGCTGATGTGTGCTTTTGAGCTCCTCTGCCCACCACTGGCTGCAGCAGGAATGTAATTGTGCTGCTTCCCAGCTAAGGTAATCTGAGGGGATGTTTGGAACATGAGCTTCTGGTCATTTCACAGCCCAAAATAAATGTGATGTTGTAGGTTAAAGGGTTAAGAATGACCCCTGAACAAACACTATATGGTCAAACGTATTGGGACACCTGTTTCTCGGGGTTTGGGCTAGGTCCCTTACAATCTTTATACTTCATCATACCAAGACATTTTGGATAACGCCATGCTTCAAACTTTGTGGACAAAGTTTGAGGAAGAGCCTTTTCAATTCCAGCATGACTGTGCCCCAGCGCACAAAGCAAGGTCCATAAAGACATGCCAGGATGAGTTCAGTGTGGAAGAACATGACTGACTAGCCAGCACAGAGCTCTGACCAGCACAGAGCCCCATCCAACACCTTTGAGATGAACTGGAACAGAGACTGCGAGCCAGGCCTTCTCGTCCAACACCAGTCCCTGACCTCAAATTCTCTACAGAATGTGAATAGGCACAAATTTCGCACAGAAACTGGAACGCCTTCCAAAAAAATGAAAGCTGTTGCAAAGTTGCGGGGGGCAACTCCATAATAAAGTCTATGTATTTGATTGCAGTGTCATTAAATTCCCAGTTGGTGGAATGGCCAGGCGTCCCAATACTTTTGTCCATGCTAGTGTATGGATGCGTGTGAGTGCTGAATGACGCCACGTTCACAAAGGAACTTCACGCGAGCCTCCACGCGCAACACCCACGAGCTCCTTTCTAACGGTCTCCTCACAGGGAGCCTCTCTACTACCCTGATTAACAAATATTGGACAAAAATATAACCATTTCTCACATTATGATGCGACAACGCGACCAAAAACAGTACACAAACCAATTCTTCACACAAAAAAATAACAAATTGTTGACGTTTATGGGGAGAAAAGCGGTCCAAAAGTGAAGACGTAACGTTAGCAAGCGGCTAGCTGCTTACTCATCCAGGTCAGAAAAAGCTTTCTCGAAGTAAACAGGTGAGGTAAAGTTGTTTCCAGACGAGACGAGAGAGACACCCTGACAAAATTATGTACAAACAGCGAAGGTTAAGAAGCTAAAGAGCGAGTTTTGCCCTCTTTGTCTCCCTCTCTGCCCCAGATAAACAGTTTGAACCCAAAACGAGCTGCTGGTGTGGAACAAAAAGCTAGTTTGGACGGGTTGGCTGGTGTTGGGTGGATAAAAGGAAACGTTTATGCAAATGTAAACACGAACGTTTGTCCTCATCAGCCTGCCTTCAAACAGGCAAACTGCAACAAAAGGTGGTCGTCACCAGAAGGGGGGATGAGAACATGTTTTTACAATGTTTATACAGACTAAGGATTGCTTTACAGATGACAAGATGGACAAACTGGACATTTGGAAGACAGAATAGTTTCCTGGCTGCCAATTCATAAGAAACGAAGTGGACTGAAGGCAAGTGGAGACGGGTAAAGAGCTGCCTGCCCCTTTATGGGGTCTTCGTCCAGGCAGATCACGTTCGGGGGGGGGGTTCTGGTTGTGGTGGTGATGGTGGTGGTGGTGGGATTGCTGCTGACAAGTTGGAGAGATTTTGGACCCACCCGTCGAATATAAAATGTCATAGGCTACATATTAATGTTAGTCTCAACAAACAACCTACTCCTGTCTCCATTTGGCTTGGGGGTGAGTACAACACACGTCAGCAAAGGTCATTAATCTGCCTTGTCTTTCACATTCACAGTCATTCTTCTTAAAAAAAAAAACATTAAACCGCTTACCTTAATGAAACCTCAACTTCCAAATGTGTGGACTGATGTGAGAGAAAGCAGATTTGTCCTTTGGAAAGTGGTGAACGCTGCTCCCTCTTTCTTTTTTCCAAGGGCTTTGTGTCGACGATGGAGATAAATTTATTCCCTCTCGCCCTTTCCCGAGCTATCTCCTCTCTTCTCTCTTCTCTTCTTTCACTGTTTGTTTCCTTCTTTAGTAAGAGGCGGGGATTGTGACGTCACGCTGCGGAGGCAATCCTCCATTGGTCAGACCACGTCCGGGGGGCGTGGTGATGAGGTGAGCAATGCATGAAACAAACAACCCACCTTTGCCACCTTTGATGACTAATGCAACAGTGAAGCCCAGTTGCTCTCTACTTTGAGTAAGCAAAAGAAATAATCTTCACTAAGGTAATGTAAAGTGGCCCCGTATACACGAGACAGCACAGCATGCAGTGAACAGATTTCTTTGTCTGTATTTAACCCATTCACCAACTGAAGCAGTGTGGGCAGCCAGCGACGCAGCACCCAGGGAGCACTGTGTGGGGACGGTACCTTACTCAAGGGTACCTCAGTGGTGTCACTGGCAGTACCTGGATTCAAACTCTCAACCTTCCTATTGCATGAACAACTCCAAAGAACCAAAATTCTTTCAGAATGAAAAAAAAAAAATTCTGGCTTATTCAGTGGCCGCACACCTTTTTGTGTTTTTGTGTGGTGTTTTCTTGTTCCCCTTACATGAAGCACCTTGTCCAAAAAAACAAAATTCTTTCAGAATGAAAAAAAAAATCCTGGCTTATTCAGTGGTCTCACACCTTTTTGTGTTTTTGTGTGGTGTTTTCTTGTGCCTTCAAGTGAAGCACCTTGTCGAAGTGCCTGTAGGCGTTTTTCATTTGCAGAATTCATATCAATTTCTCTTCAAACTCCTCCCGCTTACAGCCAAGGGCTGTTTTTGGTCATCAGTTTTGTGGTGAGCCACCGATTCACATGTTTTGTAATGCCCCCAGGGATCCAGCACTTACTGAAGCCTTTAATACAGCAGTGTGGGGACTCCTGTATGGGTTTTCTCTGAAGTGGCTTAACAACATGCTTGGATCCTCCTCACTTTTGCAGGTAGGTAAGTGTAGGTATGTTAAAGAGAGAGGGATGGTTGGAAGTGGGGAGAGGATTTAAAAACATCTCGTTTAACTAGTTTCAGCCTGTTACTGTGATAGTGTACATGTTTTGCTTTTAGACAGACCTGTGTTGGGGTATTTTGCCTCACCCACAAGGAGGCCCTAGACCTGCATTGAGATCTCATGAGATCATTACAAAAAGTGTCATCTACAGAGAAGCTGGTGGTTGTAAAATTGTTTGCCTTGTACAAAACTATCAGGGTATAGTCTCATTAACACATATGCACTCTTGTGTACACAAAAGGTGGTACATAGTGTAAATGCAACATTTCTGATGACTATACACAACAGCTTCCTTAAATCCCACTCTTTTTCATGGCGACTTTGAAGATCAAGACCATTGTGATCTTATTTGCATGTCAGGGTCAGGTTCCACAAATAGCTCCCTCTAAATGTGTGGCTTCGCACTTCCCTTCAGAGCCTCTTTGCATACTGTTTGCCTTATTTTCTTCTTTCCATGGAAGTAGACCAGTGTGATATGCATAGTTAACACTTCATTATTATGCATAGTTCTTTATCTGTACCCAGTATTTTTATTTCAGATATATCCAACAGGTTATTTATTATATATAAGTTAAACTGACTGTGGAGTTAAGAGAATGATGCAGTAAAAAATCAAAGTTGCACAATTTCCACTTACAATATGTATAATATTTTAGCTGGGGATACCAAATGATGAACTGTTACCAGTATTATTTTGTTCCATTTTTTCTGCAAATGTGCAACAGTACCAGGTCATCATTGTCTCATTTTTTGTTTCAAAATTCTCCACACGCGCTCTTACTGGGGACAGGCCAGGAATGCAGGCTGGCCAGTCAAGTGCCCGTACCCTCTCCTTCTGCAACCATGACTTCTTAATGTGTGCAGAATGTTGTTTTGGATTGTCTTGTTGAAAAATGCACAGACATCCCTGTAGAAGATGTTATCTTGAAGGTAGCTTATGTTGTAAAATAAAGAAGCAAACTTTGGACGGGACATTTATTGACTGATGTAATACACCTGGGGTAAGGGGTAAAGTGTGTAAATTTTTCCCCCTTACTATTCCCTCAAACAAAATGGAATCTGATTGACAGTTTCAGAAGCAAGGGGACACAAATTAATCTACTAGGTTTTAACATGTGTTTACAGTAGAAATATTTACTTCATATCACCATAAATGCTTTTGTTTCCAGCCCCAGCTTCACACAAAGACACACACACACACACAACTGGCAAAAGCTGAAATTCATTAGTTGAGATCACTCACCCTCTGAGCAGGCAACTATATTTCAGTGTTGTTGATTGCTCTTAATTAGCTTGATCCTTTGAAAACTGTCTAATTACTAATTAGCAACATTAATGTTCAATAATGTTTAATTAATGTGTGATTTGAAATCACTATGATAAAGCAGATAAAGATTAAATATACACTGTAGCGCTACCTACGGGCTGGGATCGCACACAAACACAGAACAAAAGGCAGATGGTGATTCAAAACGTACAACAGTTTATTTACAAAGGGTGAAATTAGGTGTCGTCAGGGGCCGTGTGGAGGGGTTGTGGTGTCTTCTTAGATCGAGGTGTGAGCAAAGCATCCAAGAAGTGTTAGAGGGGTGATGTTCCAAGGTGTCTGGCTTTGGTTAAGGGTACGGTCCCTAGGGCTGGACTCTGGATGATAGGAAGAAGTCGTCAGCAACTCAGTAATGTGTGTCTCTCTCTTACCGGTCGCAGGGGCCCTTTTAGAGGCTGCTGTCCTCTTAGTGACGGTGGCTAGGGTAATCGCTGCCAATGTTTGCCAATGGCCCTTTTAATGGCCAGCGCTTCTTGTTTGAGAGCAGCATCCCTGGTTCTGGCAGGGGTCAGCTTTCTACTCATTTAAATAATGGGGTGCTCCTACACATCCAACTTCTGTGACAAGATAGCCCCCAGATTTGGACCATTTCATCCCAGCTGCCTTTCCTAAAGGAGAGCCCTTAGAAAATGATTGAGGGCCAAAAAAAAAAAAAAACTTGCCTCCATGCCTTCCTTTCTTTTGCCATAACTTCTGACTTCTTTGACAGGTTTTGTTTAGGTGTACCTAGCGTGCAGTAATTTGGTTGAATAGCGGACGTTGATTTAAGTTTTGCTTTACAGGTATGAAGAACAGATATGGACTACTTGATGTACATCTCTCTGGATAAGAGCGTCAGCTAAATGCTGTAAATATAAATATAAATGTGAGGCAGTTAGGCTGTATTCAGTGTCGAGAGATTCATAGCAGACTGTCCATTTGGCTACATTGTTTGATGTGTAAACCCATCTGTAGAACTCTGCAGTGGCCCTTTAGCAGGAGAAACCACAATGTACAGTCCATAGATCACTGTATAATTGTTTGTGTCCTCTGAGAGTGCACAATAAGCTTGCTGCGATTCCCCGTTCAGAAATGGTACCGGGTGGCACATTGCTGACAGAGGAAGAACAGCTCTTGGATGGTTGCATGCAGACCTCTGGCCATCTTCTGGCTGACCTGGGCCTGTTGAACATGTCTTAACGTCCGTAACGACTGTGGCGCCACCTATGGGCCTGGATCAGACACAGACACAGAACAAGGCGGACAGTGATTCAAAACGTGCAAGTTTATTTACAAGGGTGAAATGAAGTCCTGTAAAGGAGAGTGTGTAGGGCTTGTGGTGTCTTCTTAGATCGAGGTGTGAGTGAAGCGTGCAAGGAGGGTTGAAGGGGTGATGTACCGAGGGATCCGGTATCGGTTAAGTGTATGGTCCTCAGGGCTGAAATCTGCGAATGATAGGTAGAAGTTGTATTGAGAAGTGTTTCTCTCTCTTACTGGTCTCCAGGGCCCCTTTTATATGCCGCTATCGCCTCACTGACGGTGACAAGGGTAAATGCCACCAGGTGTGCCGCATTAGAAGGGACTGCCTCCGAAAACGTGGTGGTGGAACATTCCAAACAGTGGTGCTAAAGTGACATGTGGCTGTCATGCTCTCCCTTGTGACAGGCAAGAGCTGTCCCTTCAGCACCATGGTCGGAGTTTGGCGAGGAGCAACGAGACCAATAGCCCACCATCACAATACCTATTAACTAGCTAATAACATTGCTCTGTTTATCTGAATCAATGCAAGCACTGTATTTCAGTTGCACATGGACAGCTGCATATGTTCTCATTCTGCAGTCTCTGCACTGACACTTCCACCTCACCCACCCACACACTTATCTCTTTGGTTTCCCCAATTTATTATGACTACCTCTCTGCACCCACCCTCGCTTTCACTCAGTCATACCCTCACTCTCTGTTCCTCCCCTTCTTTTAAAGAAATGGGAGTCTCTGTGCAGCCCATTTGTTTCCAAAGACAAGCTGTTTTGTCCCCAGAAGTGCCAAGAATGAGAATCATTCTTCCTAGAACTTTTTCTGAAGTCATTTTGCACACTTGTCCAGAGTTCTAAGAATGAAGAAATTGAGGTGAACATTTTCTGTGATGGGATGTGTGTATACTCTTAAGTTTAGTTATGTCCAAATATGCTATAGTTTTGAATACCCACCCCCACAGCCCTCTTCCCAACTCTCTCTGTCTCTTTATCTTGCACTCTCTCACACTCACTCACATATATCATAACAACTCAACACTGCCTCCGGGCCCCTGACACACATACCCCTTCACATGTGCACACATAGGTGTAGTCAGCTAAAAGCGCGTGCCTAAGGTATGACTAAACATATAAGGTTTATGATCACTACATTTCAAAATGTTCAGCCTCTTTCCTGTATGACTAAAAACTGAAACTATGACAGGTTTTAGTTTAGCAGCATAGTACTAATATTGAGAGTTTTATTTGTTTGTTGTGTCATACTTGACACAACTCATCAAATAATCATCAAGCCTTTACTGAATTTAATGAGGATTGAGCAATGCTCTGGCTTTCTAGTGATTGTGAAATGACATAAAAAAATACCAATACACCACTCACTTGTTTAGAACTCTGTGTCCCCAGACATAAATGGTTAGCTATTTTTATTACTGTCACAAAGTTCCACTTTTTGTATGTGTTTTGGGCAGACTGACTCAAGTACTCAAGTTTGGTTGAGTTTGAACGTCATTTCTCAAATATTTGTTGGGTTCAGGGCGAATTCAGATTTGACATTTGTGTTTCTCAAAGCCTGTTTTCATTTTTAGTAGATTTTGGCCTGTGTTTATACTGCTGTATTTCCCCCTACTTTCATTCTTCCCCCTACTTTTATTGGGCCTTAAACGGTTTTAATTTATTCTGGAGTCCCACATCCTGTTGGCAGTGAAGGCCACCGTAGTCCGCAAGGTTTGGATCAATATTTCAGGCCAGATTAAAGCTGTGCAACTCAATTGGTGGGGGAACAATTGAGGAGGGAAAGGGAGAGGGTTTCAGTAGAGCAGTGGAATACAGCCTTTTCTGTCATCAGTTCACAGCACAGCTGGAGGAGCTTTCTGACACGTGCACAGATGAGACCTTGTCGAAATGCGAGTCCCGGCCTCCTGTCTCATCAGAGAGACATTTCAGCCAATTACTCCTGTCTGTCCGGTCGTCTCATGGCATCTGTGTTTAAATCTGCCAAGCTTTGTCTGTTTTCAAATAACAGCGGTTTTGCATCTTCGGAACTACTGAGTCCCTTGGGGTGCTTGTACAGGACAGGTGTCGTAATAGTATTGAACTGACGGTTTTATTTCTGCTTTGTAAGATATACTGGTGCATTGTGTAACTTGTAACTGCTTGTTAATCACAGAATCATCTACGCCTCTTGAGCTTTACCAAACAGACCTCCCTGTTTGTGTGTGCGTTTGAGAGACAGAGAAAGAAAGACAGGGAGATCATCAACAAAAGCTTTCTGAACAAGGTGCTCTGTACTGTATGTTCTCTTTGTCTTCTCAACTACAAACGGAAAAGCCCAACACCCAAAACTCAGATGAAAAACTAAAAGCAAACATGTGCCTTTTTCCGCACAATGTGCCAAAAATATCCCACCCACCCAAGGCAAGCTACATTTAAGTAAACCAGCCGCCCAGGCGCTTACAGTATCCATGTCTGGTTTAGAATTACTCAGCAATGCAGTCAGTCAACTTCACATAAATAGGACGCTAGCTCCCCCTATGGGAGATTCTATAACTTGCACCAAATAGCAGAGGTGGCTGTAAGGGAGGAGCTCAAATCTGTTGCAAATGCCCAAATGTGAGCCACCTGCACATGGCATTGTGAAAAAAGCAGCTCATTGTACGTCTGTCACTCACAGCTTGAACAGGTGAAACAGATAGCTGTGAGAAGCGATAGATAGGGTGTTAGAACAATTCAGTGGCATCGCTAAGCTTGTTGTAAAAAGCAATTGTTTACACACGCTCATTTCTTTTGAAGATAGAACAAAGTTACTGAGGCAGATCTGGCAAAATGGTACTTTATTTCATTCCAAGCAGTTAGTGCAGTTTAGCAAAACGGAAACTGCAGGTGTGGCAATGTTTTATTACAATGAGGTTAAGCTTGTAAACATAAACAGAATATGTCCTGACATCTTAGAGAAAAACATGACATTTTATCCTTATAAAATTATCAATGTAAATATAAATATACTGTATTTATTATTTACTGTATCTTTTTCTACTCCTGTTGCTGCTGTTTGATATTTTATAGTTATTTACTGCTGTCTACCACAATCTTTGCATTACTTTACATTTTTGCATAATTAATGACTGCTGTTAGAATACAGTATCCTGTAATACTGTAGTCACTCATACTAGTGCTGTTTCTGCTCCTGTCAGCTGCAGTTGTCTCGTCCTGCATGTTATTGTACTATTGCTCTTGTGGGTTTTTTTGCACTTTCGCACTTGTGTACTGTAGTGGTGTTTCTGTTTTTGTTCTTTTTGTACCCTGGTCCAGGAGGAATGTTGTTTCATTTCACTGTGTGCTCTGTATATACTTGAAATAACAATAAACACCAATTTAATATTAGATCACTACAAAATCTATAAAACATTAACAGTTAAACCCTTCAGGATATATTAGTATAAAGTGCATCATTTCAGAGCTCCTAGTTAGTTGGGTTTGGCCCATTTTGCAGAGGAAAAATTATTCTGGCAACGGCACCACTTTTCTCCCGGACACAAACACCTCAACAATGTTCCGATCATCACCTGCAAGAAGTCACAGACACAGATGTTAGTGAATGGCATTCACGGAAATTATTTTGAAAGAATGCATTTACTTGCATGAATTTTGAATGTCATGTCATTTAAATTTCAGGTAATTGTGTATCCCGTATAAAAAGCTGTCACACATATGGCAAACGGTTTTATTAATAGTATTAACCTTTTATAGGAAAAAGTTGTTTAAAGTCAGTTATTTAGTTAAGTGCAGGGAATGTAACAATTTGTGCATGAGAGACAGAGCAACAGGACAAAAATGAGGTATCCTACCCAGGTTCAAAAATTTCTCCAAAATGACCTGAAAACAAATAAAGAAATAGAATGATGCCATCTGTACCAGAGAAATAAGCACACGATTTCATACTGTAATCATATTTTTCATGTTTTTATACTTTTTGGGTGTATTGTTGCACCAAAAACATTTGCTGAAAAGCTCTGAACCTTTAAATCTAATAATTTAACACACTGAAATGTTAATTTTTTGTGAGTACCTAAAACACATGTCTATAATCCATGTTTCACTGTGTATGTTATGCTTATGCTTTGTATAATATTACATGACTTCACAGTGTAGTGTTCATACACCAGATAAGCATACCCTTTCTCCACACAGACTGGGTTTAAACAGATTTGTGCCTGATGTTTGACTATATTGTTTATATTAATGTCAGAAAAGGGTCAAACCTTGGGGCCCTGCCCAGGGAACACATCGACCGGGCCTCCAGGGACACACATGTTCACTCGCAGAGCGTCAAAGTCCTTCCCCACTTCAAAATTGCCTGTCTGATCTTCCAGTGAGAGTGCTGCAAGCAACAGAGAGTCAAACTACAGTGATTAGGTGTGCAGTATTGTGTTTGCAATGCATTTGCCTAGTAAGCTCTCATTTGTCAGTTTCTCTGGGCCAACTGTTGCAAAATAACGGAACTGCAATGCAGAGTCATGAAATTACTTAGAAAATCTTCAAAGCAGGAGCTCAGTCTGTCGTTGGAGTGTATGAATGGAGTTAAGTTCAGATAAAAGAGGTGCTGGTGACTTACCCTCACTGCCTCCAAGCGTGGCTAAGCGGAAGGCTTCCTCAAAAGTGAGAGTCTGAAGCTGAGAGTTCTGCATGCTCAGGGCCTTGGAAGTGTCCATAGCTCGACGAAGAGCATCCAGGATGGAGGGGGAGTAACCTCCTGCTACATCTGCACCATAGATTAGACACAATATCAATTCACTGTTGAAGGAAAATCTCATATTGGGCTGTTTGTCGTACATGTCACCTAACTGCTATTTGACCAACACTGGCTACCCGTGGCTGCCTGAATTAAGTTCAGACACTGACTCTTGCCTTCAGATTGACGTTCCTACTTACTCCCTCCACTCCTCCAAGGAACATTGTCTGGCTCTGCCATCCCTACTCACAAAGTAAACCCAGTCCAGACTGGTCTCATTCTGGTTCCTCACTTGTGGAATGAACTGCCAAAGGTGACCAGAGCAGCAGAATCCCTTCGGAAGACTCATCTATTCAAAGAGCATCTCCTCTCCTGATGCATCTATCTTCCTGCACTCCCTACATAAAGATTTTAACACTTCTCTGGTTCTCACAGTCGCTTTGGATAAAAGTGTCAGCCATATGAATCTAATGTACAGTTTTCCTATCTACTAGAACTCACCTGTGCCCAAACCCAACTTCACTTTGTGGTTTAGAACATTACGTACATCAAGCATGCCACTGGCCAAGCTACAGAGAGAGAAAGAGAAGAAACAGATGAAGAGATGGAGAGGACAGTCAAAGGCATTTGCAGTGAACACCATTCATTGCTGTAAAGCATGAAACATATTGAAGTAATGATTTAGATTCTCCTCGTTTACTGCATGTATCTATTTGCTTGATATTGTACTGGTAACCCTGCCACTAGCACTAATTCAAGATGTATTTTGTTGAGGCTGAAAAGACTGCTGCACATACGACATGTTGCTGCTGGGGCAGTGGGAGATTGCAGCTCCTTTTTCATGGAAAATCTTCAGTTCCTCATCAGTCAGGTAGCAACCATGAGCCATCACCGTCTGCCAATCATAATCATCATTATAGTCCCAATACAAAACCACACAACCAACTACTTTAATAACCTTCACTTCATTTATATAAAATGTACAGTGCCTTGCAAAAGTCTTAGACCCCTATGCAAACTGTTTGAAGCCATTTCTATCAGCCGTGGGTTTCTTTCTGCCAGCAAAAACATGTTAAAATAAATGCAAACAAACAAGAAAACAATAAAAAGTATCAAGATTTATCTTTTTGTAAAAAGTTGTTGTAAGCTGGTTAGAAGAACACAGGTTTGGTTCCAGATTCCTCCAGTCATTGTGTGGATTTATAAAATTCCACGATCAACACACCTCATTTAATCTAATGGAGTAAAACCTGATATTTCATGGAGCTACAAGTAATACTGGGCTTCCCATGAGGAAAGAGGTCTGGAAATGATTAAGAGAACACTTTGCCATTCATAAAACCACTATTTACTGTACATTTTCTCAGGTGCCTAAGACTTTTGCACAGTACTATTTATACACAGACACACACACGCACAGTTTTTCACTGCAAAGTACTATTACACATTGTGGAACCTAATTTGTGTGCAGCACTAGGTGGCAATATGGCGACATGGAGACCGAGCTTTGCATAATAACCGTACAGACTAGACATCTTGTGACTTCAAACCATCTTTTATAGCAAAGGACCTCTATTTATGTAAAGAGCCTATAGTACTTCAGAGCACTTCAGGTATTGTAATCTGCTTTTTTATACATAAACAGCCACTATGAAAGGGCTGCCATAGCTGTTGCTGCCTTCAGCTCCAGTCTTTTCTCCACATTTTTTGCACCACACCAGCTGCTTTTTTCTTTTAATTTGTTTTCATTGTTGGTCAATATGACAGAATACTGTAGACTTTAGCCTTACCATCACTATAAAAAACAGCATTCATAGGAGCTTAAAATATTGATTGATTGCATCAGATCATAAAAATGAATGAGTCAGCCATTATGAGTCAGCCATGCAAACTAACTTGAACAATGTGAATAAAGCACATTAACTGCTCAATTTAGCATCCTCACATTTTGTCATGTTTATCACTTTTTGATGTCAATAAAACAAATGTCAAAAAGTAAGTAGTTGTAGACTTAATACTTAGTAGTAGATATATACCTACAGAGCTACATAGTCATACACACACACACACACACACACACACACACACACATATTTACACAGGTAACCAAATAACAACAGCCCACCAACTCTGGTTCCATGTCACATCCATAATCCAGACAACATACTTTCATAATTGAATGTCTCTATTACAATATTAAGTTTGACTTGTCTCCTCTGTAATGTTTGTTGCTGCCAATTTCATTTTCTCATCACTTTGGCACAAACTGTATCTGTGAACAGTGCATAATTATCAAATACCGAGTTGTGACACTTTTTCATATAAGTACTGTCTGTACTTGCAGTCTAAATATCTGAACAGTCAGAGCAGTGGTGACTCATCCCTTTAAGTGTCTTTTTCAGAGAAACCTTAGTACAAACTTGCAACACTTTCCTGTCAGTTATATACAGCTAAATTGATGTACCGTAATCACTTGTATGTTCAGACACCACCAATCAGCACACACGTAAACAGCAAATGTCACAACATGCCTGATGCGCAGCATCTTAGAACAGGATATGAGCTCAGCTAAGTTCTGAGGACTTGCATGCATATGGGAAAGAATATTTTTTCTTATTGTCACTGTTGTATCTCCCAAAAAATGGTTATGGTATTGTTCCAACAGTAATATTATGCCGATGTAGCCTGTAGAATATATACGTTTTTTCTGTTGACAGGGTGTAGAATATGGAAAGGGAAATTCAGGTTCTTGTTCATATTATTGATAAACAGAAGTGTTCTAATACTCTCTTTATTACATGTCAGAAATCATCCCCGAACATGCTGTCATCACACTTTAAGCAGATATGGAGAACATGCAACTGACATGATGTACTTTTCTTACTGTATTCCTTATGAATTACCAAATTAATTTTTTTTTCTCAGTGGCTAAAACACAGCTTGATCACATCTAAAATAATCCATGCAACAAAGGTGTTTTTGAAGGAACTGTTACTTATTATGTGAATTAATTTTCAAGAGCCTTTCAGACACTCCTCACCTTGTTTGTGAGCAGATTGTGTTTTAGGTAAACATCTGTGTACGATTTGCAGTCTGGAAAAAGCTGCTTCACCAGCTTTACCTCTTCTTTGTTCTCACTGATGTGACTCTGGAAATGAAAGGATTATAAATAACAAAACATTCCACATCGTTATTTCTAATACATACTATGTGGACACCTTCTAATGATCTAGTTTGGGTGTTTCAGCCACATTCCTTGCTAACAGGTGTATAAACATAACTAACAGGTGTACAAGCCCATAGCCATGTAGTCTCCATAAACAAACATTGGCAGTAGAATGGGTCTTAATGAAGAGCTCATGTAATGCCATTATGCCACAAGTCTGTGAATGTTTCCCAGCTAGATCTGCCCCAGCCAACAGTAAGTGCTATTATTGTGAAACTGAAGCATCAAAGTGAGGCCCTTAAAGACATGGTTTGATGAGTTTGGTGTGGTGGACCTCCACCGGCCTGCACAGATCCCTGACCTCAACCCAACTGAATCCCTTGAGGATGGACTGGAACATCAATTGCAAGCCAAGTCTTCTCGTCCAGCATCAGTCCCTGACCTCACTAATGCTCTTTTGACTAAATGGGCACAAATTCCCACAGAAACTCCAAAATCTTGTAGAAAACCATCCCAGAATAACTGTTATAGATGCAAAAGGGCAGCCAACTCTGTACTAGTGCCCAAAGTTTTGAAATGGATGTTCAGGAAGCTCATAAATGGCCAGGTTTCTACATACTTTTTGCCTAATGTTGGATTGTGGTGGTGATTAGCGTACATGATGATTTCACATGTAACTGCTCCAGTGATTAAATAAATAATGTATAATATACCGTTTCAGACCACTAATTCTAATCCAACATTTAAAGGTAAAAAGTCAACATATAAATCCTAAAGTATTCTTTATGATCTTTTATCTTACATAATTTACTATCATAAGCTCTATAATGGTTTTATTGATTGAAATGCACTTAAGTTATAATCTCACTATACTCTTGAGGGCAAGAGGGTTTCAGGGTGTTTTGTAACTCGTTTCAGTTATAGACCTGTACAGCTGTACTCTCTCATTAAATCAAGTTTAAATTAGACATTGTAAATTACTACTACTATGTGCAATGGATATTTGGAGATAGCGTCATTTCACAGATGGAAATACATTTCTAATCCAGATCCATACTGGTTCATGAACACACACTTACTTACAGTCTCCTGTTTGATGTAACATGTCTGGACATGCCTGTTTGGGTCAGCAGGTTTTACTAAGCCCTTTACGGTTATGAACTTTAGTCAAGACACCAGTTACATAAGCTCTACATCAAAAGAGAAAGCACCATTTTAAGCTGTTTGTTTTGTAGAATGACACTACAGTCCTTTGAGAATGAGGTAGTTTGTGTGTGTGTGTGTGTGTGTGTGTGTGTGTGTGTGTGTGTGGCTTACCTGAATGTGCAGGTCATTGTTTCTGGCAATCTCTCCCAGGGTGTGAAGCAGGGAGGAGGAACAAGACACAGCAAAGCGTGGGGTCACAACTGGCTTCACATGAGCATACTGTCCCCCACACACACACATGCACACACACACACACACAAGAGAAAAGTTATAATGAGTTATTTATCTCTGAGTACACTGATAAATTAGTGTGATGATCAGTTATATACAGTATTGTGCAAAGGGACCTGTAAAAATAATATTTAAAAACTCTTTAGATTAGAGTGGGTTTTTTTCACATTCATTCATTAATTCTTTGAATTTCTGTAACCGCCTAGTCCTTACTAGGGAAGCAGGTATCCAGAACCTATCCCAGGTTCTATGGGCGCGAGGCAGGGACTCACCCTGGGCGGGGCGCCAGCCCACCGCAGGGCTGTTTTTTTCACATTAATATACTAAACCTACAAAATAAAACTAAATTCTTACTAAATAAGAATTCATTAAAAAAACCATCTACCGTAAATAGTCATGTTATGTTCAGTATATCAGTGTGTTCTTGTGGAAGTCCAATATTACTGTAGTTTAATCAGAAACCTGGTTTGACTCAGTCAGTCCTTCATTAAATTAAATAAGGAGCTGCTGATGGAGTTTCACAAATCCAAACAACGGCTGGAGTTACTGAGGAGGAATCTGGAATCGAACCTGTGTTCACCTTAACAGCTCACAATATAGAAAAAAAAATTTTACAGGCAAAATTAATTTTTAACCTTTTTACTGCTTTCTTGTTTGTTTGCATTTATACTAATGTCACCTTTGCTAACAGAAAGACATTTTATCACATGCTGAGTAAAATGGTTTTACACAATTTACACAGGTGACTAAAACTTTTTTGCACAGTACTGTGTTTCAGTGCTGCTGTGTTCTGCTAAAGCCTGAGTAGACTGATCAATCAGAATGAGTGTTACTGAGTTCTTCTGAGGAATAATCAGGAACCGTCTCCTCAGTAATGTACAGGTTGGGCCAGTGAAAAGTTGAGTGCCTGTCCTGGACACGTTCTACAATTAGCAGGCGTGTGACAACTCACAAAAGGCAAGAATATAGCTTTTATGTGAGTTCAAACAGTACAAAAATTGTCATTAAAATATTTCCAGGAGATATAAAACAGCAGAATGTGTCTTATCAAGATGTGTTCTAAACATTCTTGGAATATGTTACTTTTTATGTATGCCAATGGAATACACTACTGAATCCATTGAGGACAGCTTTTTCAGTATTCTACCCTACTACCAAATTACCAAAGTATTGCAAGGTTGCTTCGATAGTTTCAGCAAGAACATAAGATCTGAATTTTTGTGGGAGTTTTGACACAAAGGGCTAACACATGCCTAAAGATGTGTGATTGTATAATGTGAGTGTCCGAGGAAACAAACCCCAAGACAAGTCATGATGTAATATACTGTACAATACAGAAGGGGAATTAAGTTCAACCTGTCAAAAAAGTTGAATATCATCGTGGGTACCTATGGCAGCATATAAAGCCAAAACTCATAGGCTTTCTTTTTGTTTGCTGTTAGTCTAATCCTAGATGGGTGCAATGACAGCTGATTGCTTTATTGTTTTAGTGTTGTGCTGCAATGGTGTAAGAGTCCAGTACTTTACCCGCTTCTTGAGAAGCTCACGTATGAACCTGTGAAAGAAAGGAAAGTCATGTCAGCACTGGCAGACAGTCTGGTAGCTGTGTTATATTTTAATGATATCACAACGAGAATTTAATGATCATAGTCTTATTATGTGATTATGAATTGTGAATATTTCTTTCAAATGGGCTGTAAAGGTTATCACGTTCTACAGATTAATTCTGGAATTACCAAAGGAGCCCTTGGACTTGCCCGTACATTGCTAACAGAGAACTGAATTGCCCACATTGTATGTTTTAGAAGGTGCAGCCTTGTTATTTTCCCTTGAAAGCTTTATGACTGCCAGCAAAACCTGATCTACCATCTGCATTGTTTTGAATACCTTGATGTTTTTCATGCTGTATTAAAGGCTGTTGGCATGTCTCTGGTCTCAGTGCAGACTGGTCTTTGATTCCAAACAGATTTCTCTGGGCTCATTAATTATCACTCCTTTTATAAGTAGTTAAAAGGAACAGTTCAGCTCATTTACTCAAGTTTCCGCTCGGCCCAGGTGTAGCCAATCAGCCAGCACATATTTGAGCTCCAAATTTGGCTTCTTTAGTTTCACAGTGCAGTTACGAAGGTAATGTAACTACCAAACACTAGAAGTCAACTGTCCAAATTGTTTCGGTAAACGTATGACCAAAACTTTTCACCACACTCAAACACTAGTGTTTGTTAGTAACTCTCCACCCTCCTAATAAAACTTACCGAATTGTCTCTTCTTTGCATTCCTCCAGGGGCTCTTTATAGTGCGGTACCATATTGTTGCAGTCCATGCACACCTTACCCACGAGTGCTCTCTGTCCAAAGTTATCTGAAGGATAAGGGTTAAAGAAAAAAATCAAGGTCAAGTCATTTTTAAAAGCATTTTAATGTTTTGTTTTAAAATAATCATGCTAAAATACTCAGGTAAGCTGAGAAAAACTCAATGGCTAACGGCTTTTATATGTTGTTAGCAATTTTGTGTGTTAGAATGTGTGAATAGTAATTCTCTTAAGCAGTGGTCGCCAACTCAATTCCACAAGACTTGCCTTCTTGAGAAGTTCCAGCGATCACTTCTGGCTATAAAACTTCAGTAGTCCCTGATTTGGTGTATCATTAAGCAAGGGGAGCAGCAGGTTAGATATACACTGGACTTAGAAAAGAATCACCAACTTAAAAATACTACCATTCTGTTGCTTTTGGAGCCTGAAATGAAGACACACACAAAACATCAACTTGTACAGCTGTATTTACTCAGTGCAACTTAGCACATCCAAGTGAAACGTATGATAGCAACAGAATCACTGACATGGATAAAGGATCACCCCCTCCTAAAGAAAACTCAATCAGGTGTAATTATCACCTTCTCCACTGCACTAAAACAGCGATTCCTGGAGAATTCTGGTGCTTGGTAGAGCAACTGAAAGCAACCAATCCACTATGGGCGGCAAGGCACTGTCAAAAGATCTCAGGGATAAATTTGTGGACAGGTACAAGTCAGGAGATTTTTTAAAAAATTGAGGCTTTATCAGTCCTTAGGAGGACAGGAAGGATTAAGAAGTGTATGGGTCTACTAGAACCCTCCCTGGATCAGGTCTTTCTTCCAAACTGAATGAATGATCAAGAAGGAAACTGGTCAAACAGGCTAGCAGGAGGACCATGGCAATGTTTGAAACAGTTACAAGAATTTGTTTGTTTTATGCATGTGACAATAATGCAACAAATATGGCAATATACCATCATGTTCTTGAAGAAAACTTGCTGCCCTCAGACAGAAATTTGTGATGGGAAGAAGGTTTACCTTCCAACAATCCCAGAACCCAAAGCACAGTGCAAAACTGGCCACACCGTGGCTAAAAGAGAAAAAGGTAAATGTCATTACGTGGCCAAGTCAGAGCCCAGACTTAAACTCTATTTAAAAACTGTGGAATGATTTGAAGATTGCACTCAACTAACGGTAACCATCCTATTTGACTGAGCTTAAACAGTTCTGTAAAGAAGAGGGGGCAAAAATTGCACAGTCACTGATTTCCTTTGTGATGGGGTGGTGGTGGCCTAGTAGGTAGGATACTTGCCTCTGGACCAAGAGGTCATGGGTTCGCATCCTACCTTCAGTGTACCACCACTGGATTCCTGAGCAAGACCCTTAACCCCAAGTTGCTCCAGGGAGACTGTGCCCTGCAGTTAGGGAATGGAAGTCGCTTTGGATAAAAGTGCCTGCTAAATGCCGTAAATGTAAAGGTCTAGATGTGCAACGTTGGTAGAGAAAAAACCCAACAAACTCAAGTACTTAAAGCAAAAGGTGATTCCACAAAGTACCGACACAAGGGGGTGATGTTTTATCCATCTCAGTGATTGTTTTGTTTTGTTTTTTTGGAACTAATGCTATCACATCTTTCACTTGGATGTTATAAGTTAATTCAACTGGAAAAAATGTTTTTTGTGTGTGTGTCTTCATTTCAGGCTGCCAAGTAACAAAATGCAAATATTTAATGGGTGATTCTTTTCTATGGCCACTGTAGGTTGGCATTGGCAAAAAGGCACGTCTAAAGGACCAAGGTTGACGACCACTGCTCATAAGGCAACCGTAAACTAGTGTCTTTCCATGTTTTGATGTCCTTGCTTGGTTTGCCTTATCCTAAAGGATATCTGAAATAGGCATCAAGATACATTTGCCTTTGTATGATGAGTAAATGTTACACCACACCTGGACTTTAACACAGTTGCATTGTTTTTCTGCAAAGCTTAAAACCAAATACCATTTTCTCTGGATTTTATCTGGACAGCACTATAACTGCTGGTTCTATGTCATCTTACGTAACAAGTCAAACATGAATGCAGACTGTTACTCAATGGCCAGTCTCAAAAGGGTTAAAGGTTAAAACTTTTGTGTGTTTGTCTTAAAGTTACCTGCAATTTGTCCAAGCAGTAGCGAAGCGTCTGTGTGTATAGTGGCGAAGTAACACGCTGTTGTGGTGCCGTTGCATAGAGTTCTTTTCTACAACCAACCAAAACCAAGAAATACATTTAAAACAGGTGCTGTCAGGTGCTTACATGCATTCATATTTGACCAATATTTTACCAGAGGGGTACCCTCAGTCCTCAAACCCATCAGAGAATTGTTATTTTAGTTTGTTTTTAGCATTTGGTAGATTTTAATCAAATTTTTATTTCTAGGTAGATACAGCCAAGTGAGCTTTGATTTGGCTTTCAGAATTCAGGTTAAAAGTGTTACCATGTTAAATCAACACCCAGTATAATCAGGAAGAAGAATCAACCAATCATGTTCTCATCTACAGTGGGTGGAACCAATTTCATGAGGGCAAAACATCACTCTAGGCCCTCTGGAGGTTCTATGTATGCCACTGACTGTGAATATGATTAGGAGCCTAACCTCCTTTGTGTCAGATGGTAAACAGCAGACGCTCTATGCCAGAACTCGTTACTCAAGAAATGCTACATACAAGGTAAAATATATGTTCATATGTTTGTTACAAACTTCAGGTAAAACATGGAATGTCTACCACAAGCTTCAGAAATTCATGTTTAATCTGGAATGAGCAAAAAATGTTCATGTGCAGCCTGTCTGTGCCCTGCCGATTCACTTCATTTGCATGTGGTGAGTTGGAGGAAAACCCCGGAGCAGATTTCCAGTGGTGTGTGTGTTCTCCTCTCGATTAAGTGGAGTGGATAATTTCGCGAAAGATTCAAGATTCAACAGGGGTTTTCAAACACCCCCACCCTCTAAAAGGACGAGACTTTGCATGCACGCAGCAACCCCGCCCAGAGGCGGAGCCAGACATAGTGACCATCTGGGGCTTAGCCCAGAGGGGGGTCTGGGGGTCTGGGGGTCTGGGGGTCCTCCCCCAGAAAATTTTGGATTTCTTAGATGCAATTTCCTGCATTCTAGTCCACTTTAGGGTA
>JBBIGA010109957.1:0-10667 GCA_037576975.1 Alestes dentex | reverse complement strand
AACACACAAAAAAAATAGAACAATAGCAATAACAAAAAATTGGAGATACAAGGTTTTGCTCCCACAGCAATTATATGATATTGTATTTATATACTGTTTACTTATATTAAAATATTATTTTTGTATAACTCCACTCAATCAATCCATCATTGTATCAATCAGTCAATCAACCATCCCCAAAGCACAAAAAATCCCTTAAAACAGCACTAAAATAATAAAAGCCACATTAAGATAAAAAGCCACATATGCAACCATACAGAATACAAAAGTAACACATCAACACAGAAAAAAGCTAAATATGAATCTTTTATTTTGTATACATTTTTAATATTTTTATATGAAGGTTTTTATTACAAAGCCAGGGAAACCCCGCACATCACACTCCACATAATTTTTTTCATGATATATGTTTTTGGGTGTGGGCTTTAGATGATCAACATTTCTGTTTGTACTTTTTTCTCTTTCTACTTTTTTCTAATGTTTTTCCCCAAAATTGTTAGAAAAGAATATACATAATTTTGGAATGAAACTCTTCATATATGCTAAATGTTTTGAGAACTAACACTTCATTTCAGGTGTCACTGCTGAGTACTCCAGTGTGGATTCCGTTGCACAGCTGGTAAAACCTGAGGTGTGTGAAACATCCTTTCTTTCGGACACTTAATTATCTTCTATGTTCTTTCAGATGCTATAAAGTTAAGTTAAAATGAGTCTTTTTCTTGTTTAGGATACACTGGAAAGCTTTTTTCCAACAGCACTGCGAGTAGGAGCAGTCATATTCATCCCTGGTTTAATCATTGGGCTTATATGGAGTAAGTCGGGTTTTGAATTTACTTGCTACAAATGTGTGCATAATTTCTACGCTAATAAAAAATGCTAGATCAACACAGTGATCTTTCAGTTTACTGGATTCACTATGTTGATGTTATGACCTTAAGTTAACTTTTAAGATTAGGACAGACCTTTTTATGACAGTCAACAACATCTGAAGTCAACAATTTTGTGTCTTGTTTAAACCCTCTAAGTAAAAGATATGAGATGCTCAAACTGTGGGGAAACTTCCTCATTTCCATGCGCTGCATGAGAGATTAAATTAGCTCTCAGACAGTGTCTCCCAGGCAAAGTGGAAGTGAAAAAGGTGACTCAGAGGCCAGATTGCTTACTGTGCACTTAAGCGTCCTGCTCACTCTGCCCTCAGAACTGCAGCGCTCCAGAGAACACACAGACAGCAGTGGAAAAGAAAATGTCCCCACCCAACAGCAGAACAACGTCAGCCCCCAACCATGAATGCCTGTGGTAACACCACATGTGGAGGCCAATGAAGATACGTTTTTTCCAGGCAGAAATGGGTAGAAATGAGATACAACTGCACGTAGAAAATTCTAACTATAATCTAACCATATAGAATGTGCCTAACAGCTGTCTTATGAAATTTCTAAAACTTAAAATCTCTTTTATGCATCATTTCTTCTATCTCTTATATACTGTTTGCAAAATAAACCTGAAGTGACAGTATGTAATAAAATCTACAACAATAATCTGTATAATTACCCTTATACCTGTAGCTGTGTTTCTTCTTATAATTCACATTGAAAGCTAGTTGGTCTATCCCATATTGTATAGCTTAACTAGCTGTCATTGCGATGTGTTGTGGTAATTTGGATCTAAGATGTAGCGTGATTACTGCAACCACTTGTTTCTCATATTGAGGGTGGTGTAAAACAATGAACACAATGTGAAAACAAGTGGAAACAGCACAGTATCATATCTGTTTCGAATTTCTGCTGGCTAGATATCAGGAGTGACAACAGGTGGCCTGTACAGTGCACCCATCAAACACACATTATGCTCTGAACCATCCAAATGCTTGTTTTAACCCTTTGACGAGTATGATCAAAAATATGTGCTGAGATCAGAAATGTGTCATTAGAATGTTAGAGATCAGAGAGTTCAGTATTATGATGCAACAATTACCCTCAGAGTGTTTCAATGAATGAATGAATGTCTAGAATGTTAGTAAAAACTCACTCTCCAGGTCACAGTGCCGTTTTACAGAACTTTAAGGGTTAAAACACTGATCAGGTAAGTAAACAAACCCACCTCCAGCCTAGTAACCATTATTTTAACTTAATTTTGCCACAATCCATCCCACCTAGCAAAATTCGAAAATATCCAAAACTGTGGTGCAGCTGCATCTCAGAAAGGATACAGGGTTATTAAAAACATTTGTAACATGGGTCCTTGACTGTACTGGTATATGAACTTGATTTATGCATATCATCAGACAGCAACCTAGTAACACACAAAGAAAGAAAGAGGGAAAGAAAGAAAGAAAGAAAGAAAGAAAGAAAGAAACAAACAAACAAACAAACAAACAAACAAAAAAGGAAGACATACCAGAAGATCTGCCTTTTTATACATTTGCTAAACTAAATTTACCTCCTCTGAAAGACCTCAAGCATATGCTGGATCTTACAATTATGACAGTGCTGTAGGTGGAACATATTTTTATGACATTGCATTCAAATACATAGACTTTTATATGGAGTTGGTCCCCTTTGCAGCTATAACAGCTTCCACTCCTCTTGAAAGGCTTTCCACAAGATTATTTTTGTGGGAATTTGCGCCCATTCATTCTGTAGAGCATTTAGGAGGTCAGGCACTGATGTTGGACGAGAAGCCCTGGCTCTCAATCTCAGTTCCAGTTCATCCCAAAGGTGTTGGATGGGTTGAGGTCAGGGCTCTGTGGTCCAGTCAAGTTCTTCCACACTGAACTCATCCAGCCATGTCTTTATGTAGCTCGCTTTGTGCACTGGGGCACAGTCATGGTGGAATAGAAAAGGTTCTTGTCTAAACTGTGTCCAAAAAGTTGCAAGCATGACGTTGTCGAAAATGTCATGGGATGCTGAAGCATTAATGTTTCCCTTCACCGGAAGTAAGGGGTCTAGCCCAAACCCTGAAAAACAGGTGTGTCTCAATACTTTTGACCATATAGTGTATTCGACTAAAAGTGATATGTTTTTATGTCCTTTGCATGCTAAGTCTAAACACTGAAAATACAAAAAGTTGAAACAAGCAGTCAGTTAATTCAGAATTGTTTCCTTTCCAGACAGCTTAGACACTGGTGGCGTTAGCTGTTCCACTGATTTGCAACTCAAAGATATAGAGGTTTATATGCAGGGGTTGACATAAGTGGTACGCAAATGCGCAGCCGTTTTCAGTCTTCACAGCGCAAAAGCGTACCTAATTTGTGACTTCATACTGCGTGTCCCACCCAGCCCCTCAACTTCACAGCCTGCCCCGGTACGAGACCACCCCCACATCACAACAACGCAGTTTTTCACTATACGCGGGTGCTCTTGGAACATAACCCCCGTGAGAAGCAGGGAGTTACTGTATATGGGTAATTGTGTTTAGTAGTGAGGACCTTGTTGTAATGTATCTTCATCAATTCTGGCCGAGCAATGTAGTTAAAACAATGCAAAGACATCACTGAAAAACATGACTGTTTACTAATCACTAAATAGTTGTCCCTCACCAATAGACTGTGCCATGCATATTTTTATACATAAATATATTCAAAATATCCAGCTTGTTGGAAATGTGCTGATCAGGAAAGGGGACAACATTACAGGAAATTACAGAATTAGAGGAGTGACCTTACTTCATATACTACTTGGAAAGACTGGTCCAGTGCTGTCATCCTTTATTCCAGCTGATTCATGTTTTGATTAAAATCGCAAAACTTACTGAATATCTAACATGAACTAACATGAATATCTAACATTTGCTACACCCATGAAAAAGGATTCTTCAAGCATTGTTTAATGAAGACAAGGGTTGTATATAGAACTGTAACAACTATTCAAATGGTTCTTTACTTGATTAAATGGTTCTTCTCGTGGCAGAAACCTGTTGCATGTGGTTTAAAAAAAACATCAATGTTCTGTACAGCAACAAAAAGGGTTCCACTGTCTAAGAACTCCCTTTGAGTAATATATAGAGCCAATTTGGCCAAGAGTGTAGCATTTGCTTGGTCACCATACAAAATAAAAAAAACAGAATAAAACATCATTCATCACATTATCTTATGACTGTAAGTAGAAGTGAAACAGCTCAGAAGGAAGCATGATGATCCAGTCATCAAGGAGGAAGTCATGTGCAGCTGTGGGTTAATAGGTGTAAATGACTTCGGATGTGAGTAAAGAGATGCAGTTGCCTGTGGAAAGGAGTGAAACTGATCATGAATCTGATTCTCTGTGTCATCAGCTCAGTTTGGCTTCTTCTTTGCATGATAGGTAGGCTATGATTTACAATAGACATTCAAAAGATACTCATTAGTTAACTTTCTGCTTCTAATGGTATTTTTTTAGAGTATAGAATATTTCAATTCCGTTCAATCTCAGGATGTATTTTTATTGCATAAATGTATTTGTTTGATACCAAATAAGAGATTTGGGGGTGTTACTGAATTATAAGAAATGTTTAGACCCTGACTGAACTCAAACTTAGATCAGATATGTTCTATTGCAAATTGTAAACCGAGGTAAAAAAAAAAAAATCAAGACATTATTTTAAAAGTTGACTTGGTCTGTGAGGCGCTGTTACTGTGTGACTCAGTGATCTTCTCCACTCTTCTCTTCAGGCTGTTCATGCAGGGAGATTACTGTAAAGGGCTTTTATGGTCGAAATGTCACCCTGCCATGCAAATATGATTGGATATATCATGGTATATGCGAGATATGCTGGATGAGAGGTGACATACCAGCAAGCGGATGTGGTACTGAACTTATTGCAACAAACGGAAATAAAGTGGAGAGGAGATCATCAACCAGATATATGCTAAATGGGGACATCAAGAAAGGAGACGTTTCTTTGACAATACTTAATGCCACCCAAAATGACTCTGGAAAATATGGTTGCCGAGTGCACGTTCCTGGATTGTTCAATGATAAAAAAAACGTAGTCAACTTAGTCCTTACACAAGGTAAGTTATTCACTGTAAACTGTGGGGTTTTCACTAGTCATTTCCTATAGTCTTCTAAAAATATCAGTTGAAAATGACATAACTGCTCCTATTAGCAATCAAAGTATTACACTGTTTTCACTAATAATTGTTTCATTACTCATTACCCAGGCATGTAACAACAACGAAATTACTGTTATTGTTAGAAACCCTTTAGGAAAAAATGACATGAAAGTTGTACATCCTTTTTTGTAGCACCTGTTCTAACAGTACAAGAGAAACCATTCAGTGGTGTAGTATCTGAACACTGAACCACTAAGCAGTAATACAACACAGGGTAGAAAGAGATAACATTACTCCTTTCTCAAATCTATGTGTTATGTGTAACTGTTGAATAACTAAAGCTGAGAATGAAAACTATCAACTATTGATCTAACAATAGCAGTGCTATATTTGACTATTCACATTTGTGTTTAATGATCATTTATAGATAATCAGTTTCTAAACTAGAGTTGTGTCTCAAAAGTTTCAGTATTTAGTCATTGCTGGATGTGGGCAGTAACTAGTTACATTTATAATTACAAATACATTTGTAGGCCTACTTTCCTGAGGATTTTACACTGATGATATATTCTACTCAACTATGTAAGTCAAGAAACATGTCAATCTCTTCATTCATTAACATTTAGTTACTTTTTTTTTAGGTTAAATCCATCATGTTGTACCAGAAACAACCTTTCCCACTGCATGATTGGTCATACCTCTCACATTTTATATTATAATTTAATTTTAGACCACATTACATAGTAAAGAGAACAGCACCAAACAAATTCAGTTCAGTTCTGATGGATAGTGGATATGTAACGATATTTAGTGTTGCAATGAAAAATAAATTACTGTTTTTCACTGAACAGAACCCGGAACAACAGCAGCAACACCCTCGTTATCAAGTATGCCTGTGATCATAACCAAAAGACCATGGCTCTCTGTATCCACAACACAGGGTATCTATTTTATGTATGACCATTTGCTGTGACCTTTCTAGCTGCCCTTATTTTCAGTTGAAATTAGACCTAAATATGCATGATGGAGAAATGCATCTGATAATACTCACCTCTTTTAATCTTCCTTTCTATCGGTCTCTAAAATGGTGAATACAGCCGATTTCTTCAATTCCTCCCTTCCTGTGTACAATATAAAAGTAAGCATACACAACATCATACCCAAACTCTGTATTATGCATATGATCATTTATATAGTATCACTCTAAATTCTGTGTATTATTAAGAAGGATGAAGAGACATACAACATGCTTCCTGGGATTGTGGTATCAGTTCTACTGCTTGTGCTTTTGGTGCTTTTTGCTGTTTGCCTCATGTGTAAGTACACCAATCCTTTCAAGGCACAGTTTACAATTACACTGTCTTTATCTTTGACTGAGAGAAAACCTTAATTATTTCTCTTTTCAGGGAGGCAAAAGAGAAAGAGCAGATTGGACCTAGAAACGTAAGTAAAATCTAAAATGCTGAGTCATATGGAAAAGTCATACAGAGAGACTTAACATATGAGTCAGGGGGTGTTACTCAGTGAGAAGTGGAATAAAAAAGACTAATTGAAACTATTTGTAATATTAGTCAATTACTCAGTTGAGTACATTAGTGATTTCACATGTCTGCTTATGTATGTATGTTTTTTTTTGCTTAAAATGGTCTCTAATAACTGTAGTTACACATTAACAGTGCATGCAGAAACAATGTAGCTAATGGTGGTGTTTTCACTGTTACATAATGATTACAGTTCACATAAGTACAAAAGAGAAAAAGGACTAAAAGTGATAGGAAAGGAACTGTGTGATTACAAACATAATAACAGCATATACAATGGATCTGCACTGTAAATGCAAACTATCCTAACATTTAGCTAGTTGCAGTGTCTTGTAATATTGGCTTTCTGTAATATAATGGCGATTACATAGCACAGCACATGACTTTTTATGCAATATATATTAGCATATTGTAAAATATACATGTTGTATTATACTACCCCAAAAGCAATGTCTGGATCTTTAATTTCACCAAACTTAAATGACTATTACACAGTTGCTGTGGAATAATTGAGTTGTAACAGGATAAATTTATCAATATCCATCTGTAATTTCACCTGTAATTTCACCTACATGAAGATAAACTTAAAAAGGACAGCAATGTGAAAACACTGTCAATCACATTTGTTTATAGTTCACACTATATTAGGCTCACTCTATATAATAAGGACAATTCTAATTAGTCAATTAATCTACTTTAGGCTGTACCTATTACTGATACAAGTGTTAAACTGCACACACTCAGCTTGTATAATCTCCATAAAGCACTGCTAACAGAATAGCATGCTGTGGGGGAGCCACACATGTGCCTGAGGTCACCATGCCTAAACACTGTTTAGAGAGTAAAAAGTTCAACATCAGTAACTGACTTCACTAATGCTCTTGTGGCTGAAAGCAAACAAGTAACTCACAGAAATATCCTAACATCTAGTGTAATTTCAGGAGACAGGTTGTATGACCAGGTGTCTAAAAACTGTTTGACATTTAGTGTATCAGTGAAAGGAAATACACTAAAGAAATAAATATTTCTCACACGCAGCTATAATTTTCCTCCTACAGAGCCCAAAACTCACATTCGACTGTCATCTACGGCAACCTAAACAGCAGTATGAGCCTGCTCAACAGGGACACAGCAGTGGAGAATGTCTATCAGTTAGACACGGAAAATGAATACGAGCGGTGGTCATGATAATTCGCGATCACGATAACTTGTAAAATTCAGTAATGCTACACTGTACTTGGTTTTATTAGTTAGTTGTGAAAGGCTGTACAAACTGTTAAGTTTGCAACTTCTTCTGGGTCCATCCAGATAAGAATAATTGAATAATGATTTTGTTTGGGCTAACTTTCATTCCATTTCAGTTTCAAAAGCTTCAGAGAAGATACTGTAATTATAATCTGCACTTTTTCTTGCTGTCCATTTTTGCAAATACACAGTTTAAATTAGTTATAGTTACAGTATAAAGTATAGTAGTATGTTGGACCCAAACGCAAGGAAAACTATAGTAACTCAACAGCAGGTTTGAGTGGTGGAGCTAATCTGTAATGCTACCTAAATAACTTTGTTATTAAAACTTCATGCTATGTGTAACATGTGCTCACTCCATTTATTAAATGTTAATGCTGAAATACAAACTATTTTATTGCTGTCTGTTGTGTTTCTGTGAATATGAATTTTTAACAACCAAATATCTCTGAACTCTCTAATATTAGCATGAACACAGTGTAAAACTGGTGAAAGTGTAATTTCTACTTACAATAACACTGTGAAAATTTGTGGCAATGCAAAAATAAATAAATAAATGAAAATGCTACATGTTTGCTTATTTGGGCAGCATGCTGGTTGATTATAATAGAACAGAATCTTCTGGAAATATTGGCATGTGTCTTTAGTGTATATGCATCAAACAAGGCATGTGAAAATGTCCTTGCTGTTTAGATTTATTACGCAAATGCATGTGAGTTACTGTTATTATCCCTGTTTGTTTTTAAAATGCATTCATGCTTGGGAGGTACATGCAACATGTACAAACCCTAAGTTTCTTTACAATGTACAATTTTACATAAAAAACATGAATATTTTTGTTCAAAGTGATTCAAAGTGTTGGGTAAAGTGTCTTTGGTGCAATTGGTGCAGCTCTCCTTTAAAGGCCATAAGCTAATGCTAATGATATGCAGACAGACTGATGTTTATCATTTATATACAATGAGATATTGAGGCCTAATCCCAACAGTTTTCATTTTCCAAGTTTCCAAATTCCAAGATTTTAGTTTCTTAGTGGAAATGAAGCTCATCTACAGTGCTGCCCAGTTGTACTAAGTCATTAATGGAGCCTGTTAACTACAGTATAGCTTTGCTTCACAATGGTCCTATTCTCTCTTCCCTCACCATCAACAGTTAAGGGAGAGCACAGGGGTCAGTGACCTTGTCCTCTTGGAGATGTCACAGACTGAGGTCTCAAGAACACAGCAGCCCATTCACACACTCCCATGGTCATGCTCTAGGGAGTAACCAGCACAAAGCATTGCTGCCTAAATGTAATGCTCCACCACACAACCAAGTCCAAATGGCTGCTTTTCATATTATCAGTTTGCTGCATTGGATCCTTGTCCTTTTCATCGCAGGTACGACATTAAGGATGATCTCTGAAGCTCAGAAGAGTATGTAAATGTATGTACTTGGTTTGGAATATCTCCACTAAACTTATATTGCAGAACTATGGAAGCATACTCAGATTTTGGGTAAAGAGCTGCTAGTGTAATTTACTGAATTAACATTGTTGCAGTACTGATTAGAAAGCCTGGTTTTTTCCTGTGTTCTGCTGTTATTTGTGGGGTTTTTTTTTTCATAATTCTTTTTGCATTTCACAGATGCCAAATCATCAGTGACAGCATTCAGGGTGACTGAGGGCAGCACGGTGATTCTCCCTTGCCATTACTCAGTAAAGCAGCTTGGCCTGAGACATGTGTGCTGGGGTCGAGACTGTGGTACTTTCTGGTGTAATGACATCATTGTACAGACGGATGAAAATGGCGTCATCTCAAAGGTCTCGGACAGGTACAGACTCATTGGAGACGTTCTCTCTGGACAAATGGACCTGGGGATTCAACGGATACAAAGGACTGACAGCGGGCCTTACTGCTGCAGGACAGACATAGATGGGATTTTCAATGACAAGAAGGTGACCTACACTCTAAAGGTCATGAGAGGCAAGTGAGGGGTTTTGTTCTGTCATCCACAGCAAAATAACCAGTCTTTGGATATCATGGATTGTTGAAATTAAAACTTGACATACTTTTATTTCTAAAGCCCCAACAACTGTGGCTTCAACTACTACAACTCTTCTCACTACAGAGCCACCACAAACTCAGACAGGTGAGTAAAGCAGAACATCATAATCTCTTTTAAGCAAGGAATGCAGCAATTAATTTGTTGATTATCCTTATCAAAGGTACTGCTGCACAATCTACACAGGCTGCTTTCATGTTCACAATATAACTGGATTTTGAGTGCCATTGAGTTGTTAGAGTTTTAAACGGTGTCTTTAAATGTCATGGTGGTCTTGTGTATCATCAGTAAGTGCTGCCTGTGAAATCACACATCATCACCAACTGAATAGAGACCACATCTGTGTCAATGTGAAACTTTTTTCTCTATAGTGTCTCATCTCTCCTATGTGCCTAGAGAAACCGAGTCAACAAGATTTGACATTTCCAGGCAAAACTTAACAATACTGAACTTTGGGGGTATGGTGAGTATAATGAGTCATTTCGTTCTTTCCATCTGACTTGTAGTAGAAGAGACCCTGCACAGACATTTTTTAATGGTGGACATGTGGATTAGGGGTGCATTCAGGCCTTGAATTTCTTGTGAAACAACTATAGGTGGTTTTCATCTACGTAAACAGTTCTCTATACACTTGAAATCAGAAATCTGAGAATGCACATCAACCTTGACTTTTTCCTCCCAGAATGGTATTCCAGCACTCTCCACCACTGCGTAGAGTTACAAACATTTCCTCATACTGAAATCATCAAACGATCTTATGTTTATTTTCCTGTCTCTGCCTGCAATTTATAAAAATAAAACACTTTAAT
>JBBIGA010109946.1:2500-10668 GCA_037576975.1 Alestes dentex | reverse complement strand
AGCAGCAAGGAGAAATAAATAACGTTCTCAGATTGGCTACTTTCAAACCTCCCGCCTCTGAGTACAGCGGTATTTCAAGATCCCAAGACGCGCTTTCTTTGGGTATTTTATATGGAAATTTAGCTGATTTTATGTTAATATTTATGTTACAAAATTAGTAAATTACCTTTTTCTTAATAATGTAGCACTAAAATGCATGAAAATTATATATTGCCAAAAAAAAATGTGGAGTAGATTATCTGCCGTTTACGCAAACAATTATTAATTAGGTTAGTTAAGAACAAAAACTAACCAAAAATCTGCGAATCCTGAAGCGAGAGTTAGCAGTTATATACTGCAGTAACAAAACCACCTGAAATTACGGTTAATTATTATTTAAGCATTTGATTTCATGGGTGAACAAATATTATTTTGTGGAAATGGCAACAAATAGCTATACCCTATACCTAAATACCCCATATGTTGAATAAAATGCTGTTCAGGCCAGCCCCACAACAATCTTATTAAAAGATGAGGTGAATTTAGTATAAACTATCTGGTGAT
Organism: Alestes dentex; assembly: GCA_037576975.1. Lineage (NCBI taxonomy): Eukaryota > Metazoa > Chordata > Actinopteri > Characiformes > Alestidae > Alestes > Alestes dentex. The sequence continues at coordinate 10,125 of JBBIGA010109946.1, read as the reverse complement.
AATATATACTTGTTTTAAAGTGTTTTCATTTAACATATGGATTACGGTGTAAATTGTTTTAAAATGCAAAACACAAAAACACATCTGCAAGACACACAAGTAAAATGAGCTCAGTAATCTGAGGGAGTAGTATACCTTTGCGTATGTGCAGGTATCAGAGAGGTACCAGACTTTGCACTTCTCATCACACAGCGGGCACATGACAGTGTCTGATTGACACACTTCATGTCTGTAACCATGCACACAAAATTACACACACACACACACGCACAGACAAGAGGAAACACTTATGAAACTGGATTGGAAGTTTGGACAAAGATTTTGTCTCAGTTTTTGTAAGATTTTGTATCATTTTGTATGTGTGTAGACGTTACTTTTTCAGGACCATAGTACCACCTGAAATCCTTAGAGAATACAGTTATATTTCTTGGCAGACTATTGATAAATAAAGTATGTTCACAGTGTATATCATTTTGTTATTTTGTCTTTGACTGGTTATTAATAATGCTTGAAATCATATCTGAGTAACTTTGGCTGACATTAAGTTGGGTAAGTGCCATGCAGTCTATCAACATAATTCTAGAAACTGCTTTAACAGAATGTCCTCACAATATTCTCTGAAATTCTTCTCTCAGTTGAATTGATTGTCTGCTAGAAAGATACGACTTTGAAATAAAAGGAGCATCTAAAATAAAATCCAAATGTACCTATGTAGAGGACAGCTACAAGATCTGACACTGGAAAGGAAGAATATGTTTGATCTTAGTCTCAGCCTAAGTCTGGCTAGAGTGACTAAATTTAACACAACATTCCTTTTACTATTTGCTGCTAAATTAAAAAATGGATTGTGGAAAAAAACTGCTCTTTTTCTTCATTTGATTTCTTGTTTAAAAGCTCAAGACTACATTTGCCTTTCTCCACATAGGCCGTTTTACCCTGATTAGTCATGTGCTGGTATATGCTTAGGTATAGCATATTTCCCTTCCATAATGTTGGGGAGTGTAAAGCAGGAGATATAAGGTTAATATTACGGTTTGGGTTATTTTCCTTGGACACAACAATGTAATCAAAATCAGAATAGATTTTAAAGGCTGAAAGATTGCAGTAGAAACAGAATTTTGACACCATCACATGATCAGAGAGTCACAGGAAAGTTTGTCCAATCTATGGGGATCTTGGCATTTCACCCTGGCAGCTTCCACTCATACAAGACCAGGCTCCTATTCCTTTAAATGGCGAAAGCTGATTGGCTTGTTTTACTCGAGAACGGGACTTTCCTCATAGACAGAGGCCAAGTTGAGCATTACAAGCCTTCTTATTCGTTTTTGTAACCAATGAACAACCTTCTTTACAATGTCACAAGTGGGAGCTCCTCTGATGTTCGTATGTAACACAGTCTAAATTCCGTTGCTGTGCACTTGAAAAATCTGTTCTGAGGATCTGATCTGAGGATGTGGTTCCTACCATTGACTTGTTCTTCCAGATCAAACTGGTCATGTTCATTTCAGTTTCATCTGTGGCATCATGAAACTCTTAAAGGTCACGTGACAATCTTTGTAGTCTGAAGGTGTGAAGTGTTCAAAAACTGTCAGTGTGATAATGCTGAGAATGCTGACAGAATTATGTCTACTATTTAAATTATGTCTACTATTTTACTATTTAAATGTTAAAGTGTCTTTGTAGACAGGAGTCCGGACAGCTTGACTTTCTGCTGCAAGATTCTCTCTACTGTCACGTCCGAGGTTTCTCGGGCGCACATCCAACGCAGCCGGTCGCCTGAGTTTTAGGTGGCACGCAGCCTTGGACAGGTATGGATGACGTCATGTTAGTGTGTGTGGTGATTGGGAGCCTAGACAGACCCGGTGAGTGGGATGAGCTTCATCAGCCCATCAGCGGGGTTGTTAGGCACCTAATCACAAGTCCACCTGCTCTAGGTTTAAGTTGTAATCATGGTTAAGTGTCAGTGTCGTGTGATTGGCTGGTTGCGTGCGTGTGTGTGTTTATAGCCCGACCGATCCAGTCACTCTCGTGGTCACCATTATGGTTTCGGGTTTTTTTTAGTTTGGGTGTTTTGTATATAAAAGAGAACTTATCGCTCCTGTGTATATTTTACAGCACTGTGTTCTAGCGTGCTGGTCGTGCATTCTTAGCCCCTTCCCCAGTGGCACTGGAGAGCTCGCACTATGGACGGTGACACACGGACTGGTATTCCAGTCATCTTCATCAGTCGAGTATGAGTAACTGTTAAACCTCTGTGTGTGTGTGTGTGTGTGTCTCTACCCTTTATGCCCTTAGGCGTGAATGTGCGGGAGCCCTCAGTACCTTCAGGACTCTGTGAAGAGGGAGCTTGCCCCTGGTCTTCATGAACTCGAGTGTGCTTTGTGTTAAGCTGTTCTCCAGAGTTTCTGGAGCAGAACCTAAGTTTCAGTAAAGTGCATGTGTACGCCCAAGAGGCATTTTTGAAAGACTTTTCATTAAAAAACCTTATCTACAAAAATCCAGGTGCTTGTTGTGCGTCCTTTCCCCCACCACCGCCATGACAACTAGATTATAACACATCTTGATACTATAATATTTGGAGTATGATCCTGTCTCTAATAAGCAGCAAGAATGGGGGACCTGTCTGTACTTAAACATTATCCCTCCAGGATATTTCTGAGCATGTTTTGACAAAGAGGCTTCAGTAGATGTCCAAAGAGAATACTGAATGACAGCTGCTGAACTGAGAATGGCCAGGGATACAAAGAAATGGAACTGAGAAGAAAAGAGTTGACTTGTATTAGTGAATTAATCTCTTGAAAGCTTTTGTGTGCAGCTCATATGAGGACTGCAAAGTCTGGGAATGACTTGCCAAATGGTAAGTAGTAGTCTAAACAATTCCAGCTCTCATGATTTGATGTCTGGGCCAGGTAAAGTTTCACTGTGGAATGTGAGCAAATACAAGCCATTCCTTACATCAGTAAATCCCACCTCATTACGTCAAACATATTGCTTTTGTTTTTTTCATTAGACTGGTACTACCAGTCCAAGCAATACTGCAATGACGAAAGCAATTCTGCTGACTCAGCGCCACAAAATGATAACTCAAAATGATTTTGTTACGGCCTTAGCACCTTATATAAGGCGCAAAAGCCGTAACAAAATATAACCCTGTCGCTAAATGCACATACTTACATCAAGTGCTTGCTTAAGCAATTCACTGTATTACACTTTAAGAAGATTTCCACTGATTTGTAAAACAACTCTGCCTAATTGAATTGTTGAGGTGTGAACCAATCCATCTAGAGTGGCTTGATGGTTAATTGGGCTTTTCCACTGGTACAAGGAACAGTTTTTAAAACTTCTATTCAGGGCAGAGAGGTAGGAGCCTTTCTTCTGAGTCTCTTCAGATTACTTTACTATCATCATTACATATAAAACTCAGAGGACATGTTTAGGTTGAGTGGATATTTTTTTGTAGAAAATGGTTATATTTGAGTTAGACACCTATATGTAATGACTACACTTTGAGTTAGTCATCGTGACCTCTGGTCCAATGACCACAATTGTAAAGAAAAAGTAAGTTTCTCTACAATGCCATATTTCACACCAAACCACTCTAAATGTCTTTCCTTTACATATCAACCATTAATTCATGAATACATTTTGAAACACTTATGGAACTCCCCATTAATCCTCAAATACTCTAGTCTATGAACACAATTTCTGTAAAAACTGCTGATTTCAAAATCCCACTTCCTATATTTCCCTCATTAACCGAACAGCATACCAAATTACAGAAAAGACAAGTGTTATTTGAAATCATGTGATTATCAAAGTTGTTCTTGAAGCAAAGTGTAACTGAAGAAGTTGAAAAGGGCTGAAACTGCCAAAAAAAACCCAAAAAAACCAGAAAGCACAAATTTCAACATTAACACTTACTGTATTGGGGAGCTCCCAGTGGAAACCCACACGGTCACGGGGAGAACACGCAAACTCCACAAAGAAAGACCCTGCGCCCAGCCTGGGAGTCGAACCCAGGACCTTCTTGCTGTGATGCAACAGCACTAACCCCTGCACCACCGTGGTGCCCAATGTAAGAAATAGTAGTAGTAAATATGGAAAAGAGAGTAGGACCCAGTACTGAGCCTTGGAGAATACCTAAGGACACATGGGCGGACTAAAAGAGATATAGATCTAAATTTACATGCTGCACCCTGATAGTATGTGTGGTTTTTAAGGTGAAAAGATACACAATGTCAAACCTTTTTTCTAGGTCAATTAATTTTGCCACCCAAAGGTATTTAGCATACAGAGCTGAATGTTACATCATTCATAACTGATATGGTTTGTTTTGCCTTACTTCTAATAAAAAACATCAACAGGAAAAAGCAGTTTTGGTTGACGTTATGATATCCATTATATACTGATTAAAAAATCTTCTAACCTCCAGTATCATCCTGTGTCTCTAGTACAGAGTGTTCATTTGTGATTACAAAGTGTTAATGTTGGATAACTCACATTAGAGGGTTGGTTTTGAAGAAGGCCAGGCCATAAAGGAAGACAATTATCCCCAGCACAGCAGCAGGGATCAACAGAAATGTGTACCATCCCAGCCACAGAAAATACAGTGCCACTTTCTCCCCAAAATAGTCCCTGGAAAACATACATACAAACACACACACCCACACCCACACACACACACACACACACACACATACACACAAGGAAAATGTCAGCCTGTTTTCAGCACAGCGCCTACCTGTTACTGCTTGTGTTGTTGTGTGAATAATTTACGATACCTTACATCAGTTATGGGTTGCCCATTAAAACAGGCTGTCCATCGAGCCCAGCTTTTACTCAGTTGTCTCTGTTCTTGTTTCTAAAATTAAGAAAAACAGTGAAATCATGCATTACATAAACATATGTTTGAGGTTGATATAGTCTCTGTCTGCCTCCATCAACTGTGTAATAACCTGTTCTGAATTGTTCATGTGAAGTTTCAGTACCAACAACCATAATTATCTTGTATTTTACTGACAATACAATGAATGTATTCTTTTCGCTTCTATTCTTAGATGAAAGTGTTAGTGCTATGATGCAATGCTCTGGGAAATTCCAAGGAGAACAGAGAAAAGACAAACTAAAGTCATCAGTTAATTTTGCTTGTAAAATGTGGGACTTCAATGAAGCCTTCGTCAGACTACTTGCAGCCAGTCCAAATAAATTACAGTCATGACAATAAGCACATACTCTGTCTTATAAATCTGGTGATAATAATAGGTCAACGCTCTCAGAAAACAAATGAAAATATTACAATTAGTCTCCTTATTTCCTTTTACATGTCTCTCTTTAATACACCCTACATGGTTCTTCATGAGTTTTGTATTACAGACGGTGGTACATAATAGAACCATGAACACTGAAAGAATCATTTGAGTGCATAAATGGTACTTTGCTGGTTAAATGATTCACCTCTATGATGCAAAATCTTTTTTTTTTTAAAGAATCTATAAAAATAACTCCAAACAGAGTTATTGTTACAAGATATTTTTGTTTGATAGAGAAGCAACAGTGTATTTTTGCTAAGAGTGTATGTAAAGACACAAGAACACACAGCAAATGTGTTCACACACAAAACAAATAGTCAATTTGATACCTCATGTAGACAAAACTGAGCCTCAAATACATTCTTTTTTATGAGGTCTGAGATGTACTCTGTTCCATCTGGAAGTAAGGAAGGCACAGGGTGCATTAGGGATAATTTCTTACAATTGTATAATTTCAGTGACTTGTGCAGTGATACATTATAATTATAGTTTATCACTGCTCATAACAGTCTACTCAGTGGGACACAAAAGCATGGAATTGCCCATTGTACTGAAATGGCAACAATTAAAAACTACTGAGGCATGACACACTTGTGTACTCACCAACAGTTTCTATGCTGGTGTGGTCCACGATGAAGTCAACTATGCGTATTCTGCAACAGTGAACTAACAGTTTGACTCTAACATAGAGTTGAGATTTTTTCTAAACTAGTGTTACATAATATCATATGAACTCATGTACTCGTCAATTATTCATCAGTCATTGAATATGAATCATTGGGAAATAATAACAATAACAAAACACATTTTTATGTCTTTTTATATGATCTATGGATAGTCTGTGTGTGTGCGTGTGTGTGTGTGTGTTTGTTAATACCTGGTGGATTGTGGTATACTACCCTGCTGGTCACAACTCCAGTTACAGGCATCGGACACTTTGAGCAGATATCTGTAGGTCTCAAAGATCTCTTTGGGGGCTATGATTCCATAAAAAACTTTATCTTCATCAAGAATTCTCTGCCACATAAAAACATCATATAAATAAAGGAAATGTTCATGTTCCTAAACACAGGCTTTTAACCTTTTGCGTTTTTTTTTTTTTAATTATTAAACATATAAAATGAACACATAAAATGTGGTTAATCAATTACTGGCCATTCACACTTGCAGGCCTACTCCACATAATAACCGTACACAAACATATTAATTATGCTAAAACAGCAAACCATTCATTGCTAGAAAACAAATCACCGTTATTTTTAAATTCTTGTCCTTCAGAGCATCGATGAAGTCCTTCTGTTTCTTTAGCTTCTGCCTGTTATCATCATCTGCCTGGGCCACCAGTACATAGTCGAAGGATTGAGGAGAGCTCTAAGGTAAGATCCAAGATTTAAGGCATGTTAAACTAAGGACTTGCATGTAAGGCCAAGAGACCATCATTCAGACATATTCAGTTTGTTGTTATTAAACCTTAAAATCCTTTTTTCTTTTGCTTAAACGCTGTTATGTGACAAAGATTATTGTCTATTTATAAAACACACAAACAAGCAAAACGTTTTGCATTATGTGCATCTTCACACACTTAAAAGCAAAGCAAATCTTTCTATGCAGTGAACTGCAGCTGGCCAATAAAAACGCTCTTCAAGTAAATCAGCCTGAGAATGAATAGCATTCTAAAAAGAATCTGTGACCATAATGTTTTTTTCTAAGTCAAAACTAGTATGTTACTGAATTTAGGATTAACTATAGAAAATAATCAGTAACAACATCATGAATGTGGACCTTCACTGTGGTCACAGAAAGCGGTAGCAACTGTACTTGTGAAATACTGTACTTTTGAAAAAAAAGTTCTTGTGAAATACAACAATAAATCATAATCTTTGAAATACAACTCAAGAGTCATATCAAAAGTTTGTTTAAATGTAATTTAAAATGTTGCAGGAAGGATCCTCGATGTTTTACGCCACACCAAATGTAAAATATATTTTTTACATTTTTTTTTTTTTGAACATGTGTGCACTTGGGAGTATCATAATGTGTGGTAGGGCATGGCAGATCTTACCACAGGCAGCAATGAGAAGCTCCCAGTGCCGTTATCCTTTTTCACTACTCCGATAACCTCAAGGAGTTCAATGCTTCCCTGCAACAGAAATACCATGATAGTGTGCAAAAATGTAACATCACATTATCGCGCAATCAAACGTACACACTGACGATAGGGGCCAAAACAATACATAATGTACTGACTTCTACAGAACAGTTAGGGTTGGGCAGCATGATAGTATTTTATGAACAGTTTATTAAATTACATCACAA
>JBBIGA010109917.1:0-10669 GCA_037576975.1 Alestes dentex | reverse complement strand
AGGTACCTGTAGCTCTCCACAGCCTCAATGTCCATACCCTGGATGTTCAGTGGTTGCAGTGGAGGATGTTTGTGCCTCCAGAAGTCCACCACCAGCTCCTTGGTTTTTCTAGAGTTGATCAGGAGGTAGTTCTGCTGGCACCCGTCCACAAAGTCTTGGGTTAGTTCTCTGTATTCCTTGTTGTCCCCATCATTGAAGAGGCAGACTATTGCAGAGTCATCAAAAACTTCTGCAGGAAGCAGTTGGTGAAGTTGTGAGAGAGGTCGGCAGTGTAGATGGTGAAGAGGAACGGTGCCAGAACTGTCCCCTGTGAAGCCCCAGTATAGCAGAGGACCCTGTTTGACACACAACACTGAGTTCTCACATACTGTGGTCAGTTGGTGAGGTAGTCCAGTATCCATGTTGTGAAGTGATGATTCACACCTATGTACTCCAGCTTGTCTCTCAGGATTGTGGGAAGGATGGTGTTGAAGGCACTGGAGAAATCAAAGAAAATGATTCTCACGTTGCACCCAGCAGTCTCCAGGTGAGAGAGGGAACAATGTAGGAGGTGAATGATGGCATCATCAACTCCAGCGCCTGGCTGGTAGAACTGAAGTGGGTCCAGTGATAAGCTCACTAGGGACCGAAGCTGAGCCAGGACCAGCCGCTCCAGGTCTTCATCAGGTGGGATGTCAGAGCCACCGGCCTGTAGGTGTTGAGGTTCTTTGGGCGTTGAGTCTTTGGCACTTGTACCACACAAGAGATTTTCCAGAGCTGTGGAACTCTCCCCAGCTCCAGGCTCAGGTTGAAGATGTGCTCCATCGCCCACACAGTTGATCTGCACAGTAACTCTTGAGCTGAGAATTCTTGAGCTGATGCCATCTGGACCCGCTGCCTTCTTGGCTTAAATCCTTTACAGTCCCCTCCTAACCTGGATGGTTGAGAGAGACAGGATGGAGCCGTGAGCTGGATGTGTACTGGAGTTTATGGAGGAGGTGTGAAGTGTCTGTGGTGTCACAGGTGGAACAGGGGTGGGGGTGTCTGCAGCCGATATTGAAAACTACATCCTGGATTAATCAATCTTGTTAAAGAAGTGATTCAGTTCATTTGCCCACCTCACATCCCCCAGAGGCAGAGAGTTGATCAGTCCTTTCAGCTCTCTTTGCACCCTTTTCAGCTCCTCGTCTACTGATTTGAAGGCCCTCCTCTTCTTCTTGAGGATGGCTTTTATTTCTAGGGTAATCCAAGGTTTGTTGTTGGAGAAGCACTGCACAGTCCTGCTGAATATGGTGTTATCCACACAGAAGTTAATGTAGTATGTAACACAGGTGACAAGGCTGTCAGTGTCCTCCCTGTGGTTGTCACAAGCACCTCCCACATAGTAGACCCAAAACAGTCCTTAAGAGCCTCCTTGCTCTCTTTCGAGTGATTTGTTACAGTTTATGACACGGTAGGCCTTTCAGGTGGGTGTGTTTTTTTTTTTTCCAGGGACAAATTGGCTTCCTCGGTTGCCCCAGGTTGGAGGTTGTGGTGTTGGCATTTATTATATAGTCATATTGATCCTGCTGAACAATCCACAGCGTGGCATCATAAGGAACAGATATTTCCTAAACTCTGCTGCCAGGCACAAGTCCTCATTGCAGCAAAATGTGAATTGTCTAGTAATGTTAGTGTTTGTGATGTTTTTAGCTTTTTTTTTTTTTTTTTTTTTTTTTTTTTTTCCAAACACTGATGAAATATCTTCAGAAATGACCAACGCCAAAGTAACAAAAACTAACATGAGTGATCACAAAAATCTAACTGTCTTTTAACACTATATGACCAAAAGACATGTGAACAGTTGCGCAAGTGGACATAACAAGTGGATAACAAGTGTCATACAGGGAAAGAATAAAATAAAGAAGAAGCGGAACTGCTTGTTTATAGGGAGTACATGGTTATATGCTGGATCACGGTAACTGTGAATTATGGGTGTATTGGAAATGTGTAAGCAGTAATTAGAAGACATGTCCACATGCTTTTGGCCATATAGTGTATGAAAAAAAAAAAAAAAAACACCCCACAGGGGTGGTCCTTCTATGAGCTTTGTTTTTCATCGGGGTTGTTTGATGGCTTTGATAAAATACGCCATGTTTCATAATAAATGGCTTTTATCAAGTGAGATTTTCCAGTTCCTGCTGATCCACAAATAAATACATAAAATGGGTCGGGGTTTTCGCCACACACTTTTTGTAAACACCCCTGACTGATTTTGCACAATATATTCGACTGTTTCTGATTCAGTAAACGAAGCAAAGTATGTGCATCCTCTCTTGATATTCTACAGACATCATGTTCTCTGGTGCATGTTTTGTCATTTGGTAAAAGATCTGGAATAATTTCTGCATTTTTGTCTTGACATGCTTGTTGCTTTGAGAAAATGTCACAGCATTCTAGATGTTGAAGTTCAGATTCTGGACATATTTGAGCCCAAGCATCTTCCACTGGACCATTCACTTCAAGCTGCTCCTGAGCTCTTTGTACATTGTCAGCTTCTTTCTCAAACATACTTCTGTTGGCTTCTACAATTTCGTGTACAGCTGTAAGTTGATTGTTAATGTACTTTATGAAACCAAGGTGATAAAACTCTTCAAAAGTAACAAAGGCTTCAGGTTTTAATTGGCACTCTGTGTAATAAGGCAAAAAAAGTTGCAATAAACTTTGATAATGTTTTTCAGGATACTTTGTGTTTGAAAAACAAGCATATCGTACCACTGCTGCATTTCTGTGTGTTCTTTTCTTCACGCTTCCCAAGCCATTTTTCAACTTTACGTTATTTTTTGTTACTGTTTCTGATTTACAATCCTGTATTCCGATGCAAACTGAGCCAAACACATATTTGGAAAATCATCGACATTTGGCCTGCCTTTATATTTGTCCACGATGCTATTCATCCATATGTTGTCATCATTAGTGTCACCACATTGAACTCTCCTCTTCAGAACACTGAGAGGAAGACTCTCTGCTTTACAGCCTCTTTATGAGCACGATCCAGCAACAAGCCCATTTCTCTTTCTGCTTCAGATATATAAGAAATTGTGTACACAATACATGAATAAGCATCTACAACATACTAAATATCCATGTTTGCATTCCAGCATTTCAAAAGTTCCCTGTTATATTGATTTACCCAAACATTGCATGGTCTTCTCTTTAACACAACACCGGTTTTATGTGTCATTTTTTTTTAAAGCAGTTTCAAACATTTCCTGACTTACTCCAATGTCTTTGAAAAAAGAATCTGCAAATGTTTTTGTAATGTCAGGATTGTTAAAGGCATTTTTGATTACTCTAAGAATAATGTCTGCATCTTCTTTAGACATCTGCACATGTGAATTGTGTCTTTCATTTTTGCCACTGTGGTCACAATTCACTTTGTTCTGTTGCTCAATAGGAGTATTTCTTGTGATAAATGTGTTTTTACTTGGTGGATGTGGAAAGTTAAATCTGCAGATAGAATTCTTTTTCTTGCAAGTTTCTTGCTGTGTTGCTGTACAATGGACACAATGTCATGCATTTCCTCATCGCTGTAAGGCGGCATTTCACATGTTATATAGTGATCTACAAATTGTGCAACATCATCATCAGTATCTCTATCAACTTGAGGTGCATTTTCTACCCAGAACAGACAGTGTGTGTGTGGTGACCCACGCTGCTGAAATTCAACTCGATAAAAATAATCTACTATTTTCCCAATGGGTTGCACTGGTGACATTATGAAAACAATGGAAATGATGATCAAACATTCTAGCAGCTGTTACAGAATTACTATTCAGTCATGCACATCTCTCAGACCAATTTAACGGATCTTCAGCCTTCTCTCTATTCTCCATTTGAAGAAGAGTTTACATCATTTCTGTCCATCTCAGATCTGCTGATGGAAAAGAACAAAACCATATTGGAATACCCAGTTGTCTTACCATTGCAAAGAGATCTTTTTGTACACTTTGCCAAAAAGGAGGAGTGCCTCTTATTGGTTTAAGAAACTTATACCCGTCATCAACATACAATATTCTTTAGAATGAATATTTCTTTGTCAGCATTTCTGAAGTTACGCTGGTGTTGGATCCTGAAGTATGCCCTTTCCTTAAAGCAATGGATACATTTGACACAACCTGATTTACTTCTGACAGATACTGAGCATAAAAACTACAGTCAAGATTCTTCCAAAATCGTCCATCTCCATTGGGTATTCTTTTATTGAAATACTTACACAAGGTCAATTTCTCCTTATGTTCATCATGGAACGTGCAATTAAATTCAATTCAATTCAAAGAACTTTATTTGTCCCCAAGGGGCAATTTAAAAGACTATTTCAATTTCCCCTGATAATCTTGGCACCCACAGGTGCAGGATCTGGCTGATTAAGGGGATATCAATAGGTTGCAAGCATGTGTCCATTAACATGCCATATTGTTGTCTGTGACACATTGACTCATCAGCATTGTGCTCCTCTGGCATAACATCATCTTCCTCATGAGTCATGTTCACATGATTATGTTCATCAACAACATTTTCATGCAGCTCTTCGCAGATTTGGTTTAAATGATTAGTCCTGTTCTTATTCAACTCTATATCATGATACAACTTGTTATGCTTTTTTAAATAACTTAAAGCATCTTGTATTTTAGAACTGTTAACAAACTGATATTCGTAATGGCCTTTATAAGACAAATTCCTTTTCAACTTCACACAAATCATTAAATCTGTACTTTCACATCTAGGTAACAAATTGAAAACCATACTAACATTTGATGGTACACATTTGACAGGCCCATGAACTCCATTTTGTCCTCCTTTAGGCAAAGCAAGCAGTTTCAGAAAGGGAATATGGTGTGCTATTAAATGCTACTCAAGTGAATTCAAATCCATTAGCTCTGGTGGAATCGGGTCTAATGTTAAATTGTTTGCAACACTTTCTTCAGGTATTTTACCCTGTAACAACTTTCGATGACAGGTGTAACAAATCCATAGTGAAGCAAATGGACTATTTCTGAAAGTGCATTCATAAGAACTTGCATTGCAGCATTTATGAAAGCATGTTTCAGTGATACACCGTTCTACCATAGAAACAAATACATTGTCTTTTTTGACATACTGCTGTTTGTTACATTTCATCACTTGATGTTTGAATAATTGACAATGACATACTGAACAAACATACTCTGCATCTGTACGCACTTTTTCTCTAAATTGTTCAATGACAGTGTTCTGCAATTTGTTTATTTCATTATGCCTTTCAGCATTTCTTCTTTTCATATTCTCTGCATAGGAGGAATCTCTTATGTAATTATTTACATTGTACATTATCACAGTTGTCCTTAACTGTTCATCATTTGCATACTCATCGTTATACTGAATCACAGCTTGTCTGTATTGCTCATCATTTGCATACTTATCAACGTTATACTGAATCACAGCTTGTCATTTGTGTACTTCACACATTTCAGTTGATCCAGCCATCTGTTCACCATTACCTTAACAGTAAGTAATATCCAATTTTAAACAAATGTCATTTTGCTGTTTTGCATATGTTTGCTGATCTGTGACTTCAGTAGTTGCATTCTGTATTCCTTCAGAAAGGAACTCCTCTGGATCTGTTAGTCACTGACTCAACTTTTTGCTTGACATCTGTTTTACATTTGTCAACAGCACTGTACCTAGATGTACAGGAGTCATTTGCATAACTATCCTTCTGACCTTGCAGTACATTTTCAGTGTGCATGTATCCACTTCTCTTACATTTCACTTGTCTCACAGACTTGCAGGGATTGCAGGTTCTTTCCTCAGTGCATGAGTTCCAGTTTCTGGTGAAAACTGCATGTTGAGTTGGAAGACACAATTTCTCACTTTGTGTAGAGACACTGTTGCTATTGGTCACATGTGATACAACTCCACTTACTTCAAACTGTTCATTACATGCTCCCACCAACATCCCCGTACATGATATATACTGCAACAGTGAACCAATATCTGCATGATAAACTAAAGCTTTTACCTGAATCATGATTGGTCAATGAGCCATCACTGCTTCTGGAATGAGAATCAATAAGTACATACCATTCTCCTTTAACAATAGCACGTGTTTAATGCTACAGTTAATAAACAAGCATCATAATTTGAAAACACTCTTTTTATTGCCTCATCCGAAGACACGATGAAACCATCATTTACAGTGAACTCAGAAATAAACAGTCCAACAAATGATTCTGTCTGATAGTGTAGAGTAAAATTGTAATCATACAGTGTGTAAGACGTTGGCAGGTCATTAATGTAAGGATCATGAATCATTCCTTGAACCCTCAAACTGCTGTACAGCTCATCACCATTCTTCAAAGCAGCGTCCAAGTCTCCTGCTGACCAGGTTAGGACATTCTTCAGCTTGCACATCCTTATGGCAGTCACGCTGTTGGCAGCACTCTGTTTGTTTCTGTTCATCCCAATACGAAAGCCAGAGTCTTACTCTGGAACTCTGAGGAAATTCATCACGAGTTTACAGACACATTAATTGCCAAAGAATCATTGGTTATGAGCACTGGTTCTGAGAAGACGTTTTCAGCAGAGGTTTTGAGCAGAGGTTTTAAGCAACACAATGACCAATGCTATGACCAGGGTTTTTTGCACCAGATGCCTCGACGGCACCGGTTGGTGTCAGACCTTCTGCATACACACCCTTGTCAGTCAGAGCTATTTTTGAAAAAGGTGGCCTTCCTTTTTTCAGTCTGTCAGTATAAGGGGTGCTGCGACTGTCAGTCCATATACCTTTCCCATGTTCTGGCACAGACAGGTTTGCAGGCAACACACACTGCTCTGCACGCCACTTCTGAGCAACCTTGGACCGTTGTGAGGCTTTTGTTCGGGGCATCTACAAAACAACACCACATGTGACGTACACATCACGCACACACAATTGATCACCTATTAACAAATGGTTCTATGAAGAAATCAAGTTTTAAATACAGTACACACAAAATACTAAACTAAACCTATACCAATTGCCTCTTCTAACCATCAACTGTCACAAGTGAGCAACAAATGACCCCAGCATGCAATTCTACATACAGCTAACATGTTCATATGGGGCTCATGTAGGTTTATAAATGGTTTAATGAAAGGCCTCATTTGGGCAGCCCCAAATGAGGTTCCATTTTGGCCCCACCTGTGGCAGCCCACCTGGATCCCTAATGGAGCCAATATGAGCTACACTTGAGGCCCATTTGGGCAAACAAAAGTTATTTTTCAGTTATTAAATCTATATACTTAGTCTAAATTTGGTTTGGCTAAATTCTAAAATTACACCATTTACTATTTTTACACAAATTTACACCACATACTACTTCTATAATTCTTATTTAATTTTAAAATGCAAGTACATGGCTTATGTTACCAGGCAATGGAGGCAAATTCTGGCATTAAGGTTTCACCATTGTTATTTTCAATGTTGTCAAGACATTTAATAATGAAAAAATACGAAAACATTCAGAATGCAGTTTAAGTAATGACGTTTACTATCTGATACTAAATGTCTAACAGAACATTGTAATTAGTGAATGTATGGATACATTTTTGAAAATAAAAAAAGCAGCAAGTGAAAACTTGAAACTATGGCTGAGGCCCAGCTGCAGCATCATGCCTACTGAGGAGAAAAAATAAAATGCATTAAAATGTACATTATAGACATTTATGCAAATCAAAAATGAATACATCTAGCCTTTGTGTTTGATAAAAAGGGTTTCAAACTCTTCTTAATTCCATTTGTGAGTACGCAAGCACAACCAAATTATCACCAAGCATCATCAGAAAATAACAGACCTATCAGTCTACAACACATGTCATCTGTAAACGAAAACAGTATGGTTAACAAGCAAGCTATTATTTATCCTAAAATCAAAAAAACAGAGGAGTAAATATATACAACATTATTTTAGCTCCATGTGCCAAAGGACATCAACCCTTTGCGTACTTTAACTAGATCCTGAAGGAACTGGACATTTGCTATAGTACCTGTACTCTTTCCACATTGTTGTTTGCCAAAAAAGGCACAGTCGTCACCTCAAGTTGAGTGAACCCATTCACCACCACATAAAATCCTGCCCCACTCCGTGCTAAATGAGATCCAAAATAAAAACAAAACAATTAGTAATTCTTCCAATATTGCCTTAAATACATGTTCAACATGTCCACATCTCACGTACTAGTGCTTAACTCCTCAACTCTCAATTGCATCTACAAATATATCACTTTGAAAACATCAACAAACTCACTAAATCACTCTATAAAAGCCTTTTACGCTGAAAACAAAGTAATGAATTTCATGTGTACAATACGTTAAGCCCTTGTATTCACATGACAGCCTGAACATTTCGTAACAGTCTACTGCTGAATTGTTATGAAAGTCTCAATGTTGTCAGCAGTTGTACACTATACTGTCAAATACCGCTGTCGTTACGCCCTCTGCTGGATAACTCACAAAACCACAACAAAACATGAAATACCTGTAAATTCATAAAACCCCGTTGACACCTCTATATCCGAATACCACGTGTAAAAATATTATGTAAAAGCACTTAAATAGCTTTTAAACAACCCTTCTCAACTGCTATCTAAATTCGTCTTGCCACATGCCTATTCACATTTCTTTTTATCATGACATGAACCTAGACTTAACCCACGCAAGTGCGATAATTTTGCGAAAAAATCAAATAGCATATTCGCTTTAAAAAATACACACATTCACAATGGCTTCAAAAAAAATCAAGAATCCACTTAAAGGAAGTGGTAAACCTTACATTTTTCCAAATATGAAAACGTGTACCATCAATCGTATCTTATAGCCTGTCTCGATTTTAGATTCGCGGCCCAATCAAAAGCCTTCGCGGCTCATCAGTGGCCTGCGGCCCAGTGGTTGAGAAACTCGGGTCTAACACATCTTGCAACACTGGCTACCTAGTCACGTTTGAAAAAACTTACAAACGACAACATTTGATCTATGTCATCATTAATCTTTTTACGTAACCAAACAACCCATAAACTATTAACCTGATTGTACACATTACAACAACAGCCAACTAGCACGGAGCCACGTCTTACCTCCACCCAGTGATGTTACGAAATGTACAAAGGCTTCGAGGCGCCTGTGGAGTCACGGAAACCCTAATACACCCCCCCCCACAGCTGCAGCATCCCCAGCCTCACACTCCAATTGGCTGAACTACAGCAATCAACAAGTGTGCACGCTTCCAGACGCTGTCCGGATTGGCCAAAGGAGTGCATTAGTCAATTGTACATGTGGTGTTCATTTAGCACGCTGGCCCCAGGGGCAACCACACCCTCCGAACACAAATACCAACATAAACCTCAAAACAAAGTCAACTACTTCACCCTAGCGTGCACATTCGTGTTGTTTTACTCTTTCAAAAAATAAAACTACAACAAATAATTACGTACTTACACATTACATCATTCATCTTTTATAACAGAAAGTAATAATTCACGTATAAGGTTTAACTCATTTATCATTACCCTGTGTTGTTTTTTCATCCCTCAACTATTTACTAATCATAACTCTGTGGCTGTCCGTGACTACATTTTACACTTTAAAAAAGATATTATTCTTTATCTTATACCCGTTTCATTTTCTTAAATCGGTTTAGATAGCCTTTCTTATAATTCTAATGTATTATCATAATTGTATCTTTACATTCATTTATAACTATTCAACTATGTTGGTGTACTACTGCTGCTAGAAACTGAATTTCCTGGAAGAATCCTCCCGAGGGCTTAATAAAATCTATCTATCTATCCATCCATCTTTATTTGGCATTTCTCTCAGAATTGCAAATTCTACCTTACACACAACATTGCATTCCTCCATATATTAACTGAGGCACATATACTTGTATTATTACCACACGCTCAAACACGTACACCAATCCTTTCACGTACCACATAACACACTCACCATATACAAAACCTACGCTGAGAAAACGTGTGTAAATTTCATACAAACTCGTGCCATTTAGGCCATTACAATATTAAAACACCTTCCTTAAATGTATACACTGGGTCATAGATTACACAACGTTGGCCCCAAGATGAGAATTCCATCATTACATGTGTAATGTATACCTTTAAAGGCATATGTGTTTGAAAAAATCTACGCTGCATTTATTGACCCTATAATGACGGCATGTCGCCACTAGATGGCATTCTCAACATAGAAATGAGGTGTTCTTAACCAAATACATTAAAATGCTTTGTAATAACAAAGCAGTGTCTGACCATACATATTTATACAACTATATAAATATACAATATATGCACCTTGGATGAATAACATCACTGGTGCAACACAAATAATTGTTATCAACATATTAACGAGGAATACAGCTCAAGACTGAGCTGCTCTTCATCAAAGGCAGTCCTTCACCAAACCACGATCTCACCATATCTGTTGGTAACTCTACCATCGTCCCTTCTGAGAAGGTAAGAAACCTTGGTGTTACTCTTGATGAAGATCTGTCTTTTTCGCCACAGGTCGACCAGATCACCAGAACTTACAGATATCTTCCCTACAACATCAGAAGAATCCGGCCCTTTCTCACCATGAAAGCTACGCAGATTCTCATCCAGTCTCTGGTCATCTCCA
>JBBIGA010109906.1:0-10670 GCA_037576975.1 Alestes dentex | reverse complement strand
ATATATGTATGTATGTATATATACACACACACACACACACACACACACACACACACAGAGAGAGAGAGAGAGAGAGAGAGTTTCCAGTTTTGAGCACAAATGATTTTTATTCAACACACTGCATTGCACTAAACCCAATTAAACGGGAGTACTTATGATCCCTTTGTAATGAAACATGCAGGTGGTCCGTGTTCTTCAAATTCTGAGGATATCCACACAGTGACAGAATGCAATTTAATTTGTCACAATAACAATACTATACAGTTCTGCCAGACAAATACGTTGGTGTATACTCATATACAGCGATGTAGGGTTGGAATAGGTCAGGATCATAAATGGCAGATTATTGCTCCAGCCAATTTATTATTTTGATTTTGGCTGATCTGTGAACTGTGTGTGAACATTGTTGCTACAGATACAGCTGCTAGGGCAGCTGGTGGTCTAGTGGTTAGGAAGTTGCCCCTGCGATCAGAAGGCTGTGGGTTCGAATCCCAGGACTGCTAGTGGCATGACTAGCAGTCCTGGGCACCCCCTGTTGGCGGCAGCCTGGGGTGCTGCTCCCCGGGGGCCCCCCCATTAGTGCCGGCCCACTGCTTCAAAGAATTTCACACTGTGTGCTGTGGGGTGGGGTGGTGTGTTCACACGTGACCAAGAGGGGCCACTTTATATTACCAAAATGCTGTAGTATAATCATGCATGAATCACTGCACCCAATTGCCAAGTACCTTATACTTTTGATGCAGCATTTTGTTTGATTGATGTTTTTCATTATGAATTTAAAATGCCAGTTTGTCCAGTAAAAGATGAAAAAAAAGGTTATTAATATTTAAACAGCATATAATAGAAAGCATTGGTGAGTGTTTCACGTGATCAATAAGCAAGCTTCAGGGGGAAAAAGAAAGGGGGAACAAAAACGTCCAAAACTTCGACCGTGTAGGAATCAGAATCGGTCGTAAAAATCCATTCATCCCGCTCATAGACTCATTTTTAGGTCTACATGTATTCATCTGTCTTCCCGTTCTCAAGTACTATTGCTAAACACACCCACTCCCCTCTCTCTCTCTCTCTCGTTTTTCCCGTCTCTGCCTGTTTTCTTATTCTGCCCCTCTAACACTCCGTCTCCTCCTCTCTGCTTATCTCTGTGCTCTAATCTCCCAACTGTTTCTTCAGATGACTCTTTTGCACTGTCCAAGAATCGCAAATCTTTTTCATAGACTCATACACGCACACACACACAACTCAATTACAATCATGTGTTTATATATATATTTATGCACTTATATATATATATATATATACACTCATATACTCATATACACATCTATACATATATATGCACACTCTGTCTCTCTCATATTCTATCTCTCACTTTCTCACACAAACACTCCTCTCTATCATACTCTCTCTCTCTCTCTCGCTCTCTCACACACTCACAGATGCACACACATACACACACTCTCTTTCTCTCTACAACCAGTGCTGCAAAGGCCATAAGGACAGGGATTCACCTGCAAGCACACACACACACACACACACACACACACACACACTGTTCTGCTGGGACTCCCAAGTGGATGGCAGCTACAGCTGTTACCATCTCTCACACCAACAATTCTCCACACAGTAAGGGAATCAATCAGTCTCTCTCTCTCTCTCTCTCTCTCTCTCTCTCTCACACACACACACACACACACACACACACACACACACACCCTTAACATGGTGTATGTGTGCACTCAGTGCTGCATCAGTGCACGCATCCCCTCCCTCCTTCAGCTCTACACCCCCCCCCCCCACACACACATATACACATATATTTGCATATATATCTATATGCCTCTCAATATGCACACACCTTTCCAGCTTCCTCCCAACACACACACACACACACACCTTTCCAGCTTCCTCCCAACACACACACACACACCCTTCCAGGTTCCTCCCAATACACACACCTTTCCTGTTCCTTCCTAACACTCACACGCGCGCGCGCGCGCGCACACACACACACACACACACACACACCTTTCCAGCTTCCCACCCCCCCTCCTCCTTCCAGGAAAGCAGAGGGAAGGTGGAAGCCACAGCGGGCCCCCGGCAGATGGAGGGAAAGAACACAAAAACGCACGCAAAACACGAACACGAGGATGAAGGGATAATAAAAGGTGGACATGCCTTGGGATGGTGCATTTCCCATAATGCCGTGTCCGCGCGCCGCCACCAACGAGAGAGCCACCGGCCTTCTTCCTGATCCACCTCTTTTTTCTCCTCCTCCTCCTCCCTCCTGTCCCTCTCTCTCTCTCTCTCTCTCTCCCTCTCTCTCTTTCTCTCTCCCCCTCTCTCAAGCCGGCGCGTTAGCCTCTCCGCGAGCACTCCACTCCTGTCCTTCGCTCCTCTTCTTCTTCAGCCGTGCTTTCTATCCTTTGTCTCTCTCCCTCTTTTTCCTCTCTCTCTCTCTCTCTCCCTCCCTCTCTCTCTCTCCTCTTCGCGCCTCTCCTCAGCACCGCCTGCGCGTCGGCGAGTGTGAGCGAACGCGTGTTGGTGCGCGCGTGCGTGCGTGCGTGCGCGCGCTGGTGTGTGTGTGTGTGTGTGTGTGTGTGTGAAGGATGCGCGAGTCGTTCCTCAGCGTCGTGGGAATGGAATGCCTGCGTCTGCGTGTGCGCGCGTGTTTAAAAGGAGAGAAGGAGAGAGAGAGCACGCGCGCGAAAGAGAGAGCCTTTGTGGAGATGGTCAGTGCACAGCTCAGAATGAGAGAAAATATTAGCCCATGATCAGCCTGCTCTCTCTCTCTCTCTCTCTCTCTCTCTCTCTCTCACACACACACATACACACTCTATCTCTCTCTCTCTCACACACACACACACACACTCTTTCTCTTAAAGGTGCAGACTCTTCTCTGCAGCAGTAGAAGCCCCGGGCCACCACCCCCTCTCTCTTTCTCTTTCTCTCTCTTTTTCTTTCTTTCGTCCTCCCTCTTTTGTCTCTCTCCCTTTTCTCTCTCTTTTTCTCTCTCCCTCTCTCTTTCTCTCTCAAATTCATTAGCATGTATTGTAATTCCAATGACTGGAATGTATTCACAGTGACAAGTGGGAATGATCTAATTGCCCCCCAGCAGGTCTTTTGGTCCACCCACTTTTTGTTAGTGACCCACTCAAAAAAAAAAAAATAATTAAATTAAAATTAACAGGCAACATACCCAACATACTCACACACACAAACAAACAAACACACACACACAAATGGTATCACTCATGAAGAACTGTGTGAATATGTGAAAAATGTTAAAAGAAATAAAACATGACATGAAAAGTTACACCCAAACAGCCACTGTCAATACCTGGTATTTATTATATACTGCACATTCTTCACCCTGCTGCAACTACTGATGGCTATTTTGCACAATTATTTATTGCTATACTCATCAGTCTTTGCATTTTGTCCTCACTTAGTGGCTCTATTGCTATAATACAGAATGTCACATGACTATATTTACCTTGTAATACTTAATTGTTTCTTGTGTTTGTTTGTTTTTTTTGCACGCTACTTTTTGTGCTCCGTGAAGTCCTGTCCTGCCTTCACTTCTGTAGTGTTCTGTTGTTTTTGTGTTGCTGTCTGTGCTGCACCATGGTCCTGGAGGAATACTGTTTCGTTTCATCCTGTACTGTGAAAATGGCTGAAACAATAACTGAGTGAAAAAGTGCATGGTCTTAGTGCACGTGGAAAAATCCAGAGAAAAATCACATGATCACGTGTGAAAACTTTGATATCACATGGATACAAAAATGCAGGCAAAAATAAACCACATCATGAAACTGCATTATATAGAAAAACCATTGCATTGGACATAACTGCTGGTTTGAGTAAAATTATTTTGTTTCCAGTAATAAGTTTTATGGATCCTATTTTCAATTATTGGAACTGAGGTGCTGGAAAAAAAGGTGCTCGGTCCAAACTGGGAAGTCCTTCCCATGTTAGGCTTGTCCACATGTTAACCAATGAAGCCTATTCACATTACCAGAACTGTGGTTTCGATTAGTATCTTAATGCTTATATCAAAGAATTTAGAAATTAAAAACACATCACTGTGTATGATCCTACAACAATGTTTGTAGGATCATACACATTTTTATCTTATCTTAACAAAATGTTTTCATGAAAAATACTTCAAATATAAGAACACTGTAAACTCTCTCTTACACAGAGATTCTGTCATGGGGGAACTGAGAGGAGCTTAAACCCTCCACGGACCACCGAGGGCCGCCTGAGACGAGGCCACATCTAGAAAGAAGCACCATGACCAGAGAAGAAAGGAGAGATCACTGGGGAGTATTTCCATGAGAAGAGAGAGCACCAGATTAACAAGTGCTCTTTAAATGACAGGACTCCAGCTTTGGCATACAGAACAGAGATCGGAATAGAATAGAATAGAATAGGATCGGATCAAGAAAGAGACTCAAGAAGGTGTGGAGAGAAGAAAATAAAACTGACGTAGATGGAACGATATTAATGTCTTGACAAATACATTTGGCTACAAGTATAACTGATTCATCTATCCCTTTAAGATCTTTGTCTAGTGAGTGGTCAGACTGAGTAGGTGTGTGTGTGTGTGTGTGTGTGTGTGTGTGTGTGTTCATTTGGGCAGAAAAGAAAACCATTTAATTTGAAACTGTCCAATTAAAACCTTTGTTTAGTGAGTGGTCAAACTACGTAGGTGTGAATGTGTGTGTGTGTGTGTGTGTGTGTGTGTGAGTGTGAGTGTGTGTGTCGGTGTGAATGTGTGTGTGTCTGTGCATTTGGGCTAAAAGGAAAATTGTTTAATTTGAAACTATCCCTTTAAAATCTTTGTTTAGTGAGCGGTCAGTTTGTGTAGGGGTGTGTGTGTGTGTGTGTGTGTGTGTGTGTGTGTGTGTTTAGAGTACCAGAGGCAAGGGTAAAAGAGTCCAGCCCTGGCAGAAAAGATAGCAGAGATAGATTTTGCTCAGCAGAGCTTGTGAAGGACGTGGCACCCGATGCACAAACACACACACACACACACACACACACACACACACACACACACACACACACACACCGCCCCTAATATCATACCGACAGTGCCAGTCACTAAGAACCAAACCAAACACACAGTTATTTGAGTAGAGTGGAGTAGAGCTATCAGCTTAGCGCAGGTGGGACTGTGGACTTTAATAACTATTTCAACCAAGAGCACATCAAACAGTTGCTATGGAGACTGTATCAAGGTCGATGTAAGGTCATGCTCTAGACCACCCAAGAACCTGCTAAACATATTTTTAAGGGCCCATTAAAACATACTGGGAAGACGTGTTCGGGTTTTCAGCAGTAACCACACCAGCAGCAGTGGAATAGTAAGACTAAAGGGCCCATATAATAAAAAAAATTACTTTTTGTTGTTTGACCTAGTATACAAGCATTGTTAAAGCTGCTAATGTGCAAAGGCATCAGAAAAGGCCCTTTTTGAATGTAATGCTTTTGTGAGGTCACAAAACCCAATGAATTTACCTTCCCATTTAGCCGACCGCTTTATTGCCTCTTATAAAAGAGTGTGTCAGTGTGGATTCCTCTTTAAATGAGACACAATAAAGAGCAGCCAGTCAGAACAGAGGTTATTTGCATAGATACATTTTAAAGGTTCAGTAACAAGACCAGCCTTTGATAGAGGGGTTGGAAAATTAGCAGTGAAGTATGTTATTGGTGTTCAAACCCACATTGTAATGTTCTCCCACTCTATTGATTTTTGTTCTGTCTTCTCCCTGTTTTCTGGTCTATGTTGTTGTACATCCTCCATGTCCTCTTGTTTATGTGTCTGTGAGTATGTTTTGGTCTTAGCCCCGCCCCCTCGTTATCCTGTTCACCTGTGTCTAGTTCCTGACTCCGCCCCTGTCCAGGTGTTCTCTTTTCCTTAATCAGTATAAATACCCCTGGATTTCAGTCTGTGTTTGTGGATTCTTTGTAAAACCTCTTGTAAATCTGTTCTTTGTAAAACTTAGTTTTGGGACTCGGTTATGATCATTTCTAGTTGTGTTGGGTCTCTTGTGGTTTTTTTTTTTTTTAAACCTGTTTATTTTTGCCCTTTGTTTCCGTGGTGCTTTGTTTTGCTTTTTGCTTCTATTTATCCTTTGCTTTTATTATCCTTTGGACCGTCTTGTGATTTTGTAGTTAATCATGTTTTTGTGCACCCTCGTTTTTTTGTTACTTGTTCTTTAGCATTAAACCTTTTGGAGCTTGCAATTACGTCCGGCTTGCTTCGACCCTCACGACATTACACACATACATTATTTCAGAGAATAATAAAATACAAGTGAAACGTAGAATATGGGCCCTTTAGGTAAATATACAGAATAGTGAGCCACACGTCCTGAAGGACATATCAAGGTCATACGTTAGTCACAGTCAGAAAATGAAAATAATCTGCATTGCAAATTTCACAATAGCTGAGGACTCAAGGGGTCAGCAGAGGGTCAGTGGGAACTAGTGCATGAGTGTGTTAGTGTGTGTGTGTGTGTGTGTGAGTGTGTGTGTGTGTGTGTGTGTTACGTGCAAGCACAAATCCCCCAAGGTGAAAAGGAGGATGATGGACAGATGAAGGGAAAGTGTGAAAGACAGAGGGAGTTTTTAATGACTTGTATTATTAATAATGCATTGCAGAGCCCTGGAAAACACGGCTGCCTGCATGCAGTCCATCTGTTAAACAACAAGAACGAGACGAGGCCAAGAGGAGAGAGATTCCACCTGCTGCTCCACCTCAATTTCTATCTCCACTCAAAGCGCTGGTCAGTGCACATCAAAACCAAGAGTCAGATGATCGAACTGAAGGGATCAGACATGAACTGAGCTCACGATCTCTGCCTCAGCATGATGAGATCTGGCCACACTGCTTGGGGTGGTCCTTTGGGAGATGACATTGAAGAACCTCTTTAAATAGATTTTTTTTAAAAACATTTCAGTAAATGACGGGAGTATGTTTAGAAGCTCCATATCCTCCTGAGAACCGATTTTTTTGTGTGATTTTCTATCTATTTGGGCCTAAAGAAACACCTTACAATTTCTTTGAATATAGTTTTTATTTTAATTTCCCAGCATGTCCACTGTAGAGGACAACAGGACGATTTCCGTGTGAAAATAGAACTGAATTTAGAAAATGAAAAAAGTGATATTAACCCAAGTATACATGAAATTTGATCAAAACAATACAATTCTGCATCACTCTTCTGTTGCTTGTTGCTTGCAAGGACAACAAAACATGTATATTAGTTCAACAGTGAATTAGAAGTCATAGAACATCCTCTGGAGAGTTTAGGTGTGATAGTCCTGGAAGCATGTTTTCTTTTTGGTTCTGCAGAGGAACATTTTGCGTTTGGTGCACCTCATGTATGTCTTGCCATTGCAGTCCTTTTTCCCAGCATGCAAACCCATCACATGACACACATCACTGGAAAGCCCAGGATGTCCTCTGCTATAGGGCTTGATGGGGTAACTCCAAATACTTAAGGAAGATACAGGTGAACAAAATGTCCATTATAAAGGACGTAAACTAATGGGCCGGGTCTCAGGAGGATATATAATATCAAGGTCTGTTTTAAGGTCCAATTAAAACCTGTTGCTAGAGCCATATTTACAAACCAAGTATTTGTTTTTTCTAAGTGAAGCGTATTTGCAGTGGGATTCGGGCATATTCAGACATCTTGTTTGTAATATTTGCCGGGTTTGAGTCAGTTTCAGTTTTCATGTTCAGGTTTCCAGTGTGGGTCCCTCTTCTGCTTTAACAGATTCTGACCTTGCATTTACCCTTTCTTTTTATGACTGGTCTATTTTATTCTTCCTCTGTATTTTTATTACCCATTTTTTAAATCTATTTTTATTACTCAACCTTTTTTTTTATCTGACCTGCCACTATTGCTGCAAGTCCATTAGCCTTGTGAAAAATGTGCAACATATGTGAAAAAGGATTTGAGTGAAGTTAAGAGCAAGTCAGGATTAGACGGAATTTTCTGCTTTAGTTGGGTTTGAACAGAATTTTTTGGGCTACATTTAGGTTTGGGCAGAATTTTAGGAGCTTCTGTCTGGTTCAGTTTTTCAGGCTGTTTTTGAGTTCCAACAGAATTTCGCAGAATTTTGTGAGGATACACTCAGGTTTGGACAGTTACAGTGGGGTTTGAACAGAATTTTGTCCGCTACAGTCAGGTTTGGGTAGAATTGTGTCTGTTACTGTCAGGATTGGCCAGAACTGTGTCTGTTACAGTCAAATTTGGGCAGAATTGTGTCTGTTACAGTCGAGTATGGACAGACTTTTTCTGCTACAGTCAAGTTTGACTGAATTTGGTCTGTTACAGTCAAGCATGGGTAGAATTTTGTCTGCCACAGTCAGGATCAGCCAGAACTGTGTCTGTTACAGTCGAGTTTGGCAGAATTTTGTCTGCTACAGTCAAATATGGGTAGAATTTTGTCTGCTACAGTTAAATTTGGATAGAATTTTGTCTGCTACAGTCAAATTTGGACAGAACTTTGTCAGCTACAGTTGTGTTTGGACAAAATTTGGTCAGGCTAAACCTGGTGCTGGGAGTCAGCTCAGATTACAGCAGGGAATATTTTTTGAGCTCTGTTTAAGTTTGAACCAGAATTTCAGACCAACCCCACAGTATATACCCTCACTGCAGTGTAAGCCACAGATGGCTGAGTGCCAAGCAATCAGTCAGTCTCTCTCTCTCTCACACACACACATACACGAAACATAACTTAATGTATTTTATTGGTCCGCACTCAATCATAAGTGCATGGTTAGACCTGACATACACACAAACACAATCGATGAGGCACATATTTCTCTCCGTCCCTCCAATCTCACACACAGGCACCATGACGATGATGGTGATTATAATAGCAAAGTAATTTTCAAGGTCATAGTCATTATGGGAGAAGGGGGAGGGTGGGGAAGGGAGGGATAGCGAGCTGGGGGGGGGGAGGGGTGGAGAGAGGGGAGGAGGCTTTGAGAGAGGAAGGAGGGATGGAAACAGGGAAGCAGAGGCAGAAACAGAAGGAGAGATCTGGAAAGGGAGAGAGGGAGCGAGAGAGAGAGAGAGAGGTAGAGATAGAGTGAGGGAGCTTTATAAGGGGAGTGACTGGGAGAGTGAGGCAGGAGACTGGGAGTTTGAGAAATAAAGGAGAGGAAAGAGAAGACATTTTAATGAAAGAGGAGATGGGGAAGGAGAAGAAGAAGAGATATGAGCCCTAATCAGGAGTCAAACACACTTAAGTCACATTAACACATGCAGATCTAGATGCTGCTTGAGCTTTTTTATTTTTTATTTTGTTGTCCAAGGACACTCAGTGTAGGATTCTCAAGGTGACTTTCACACTTACTTACATCCGCTTACATCGCTGCAGGAAGAAGAGATGCTACCTCTTCAGGAAAAAGGAAACAAACTGCATTTGATTCCAACTGATTTTGGTCATTATGATATATTAACAGTATTGAAATGTAAACAAAAAAACATAGCTGTAGTCAGTTTGAAATGATTGCAAAGACACATATTACTCCTCCAGTTAATATGGGATGTTTGTCTTGATTGCTCAACTGTTGATCATACAGATGCTCTCCTGCCTTGTTCATTAAAGATAAAGGTACCACTTTACAATAAGACTACTTTTATACAGGTTTTATAAGTGATTTATGGTCAAGTTATTAATTAAGTTGTAGGCAGTTTAAAAATCATTGTTATGCAGTTATAAACAAGTTATAACGGTTGTCATACATTGATGGTCACTAGTCAGTAATATTGGGTAATTCGGCTGAACCCTTAATAAGAGGCAGAGTTTCAAACAATGATTTATTCAAAAGTTGGATCTTGTTCATTCTTATGCACATACCAAACAGTAGCATTTGTACATGCCTGCAGCTTTCTGAAGAAAGACAACAAAGAGATACCACTGAAACTGCCTCAGCAATCAGTCACATCAGTCACCATCACACACACACACACACACACACACAAGAATGAACAAGATCCAACTTTTCAATAAATCATTGTTTGAAACTCTGCCTCTTATTAAGGGTTCAGCCGAATTACCCAATATTACTGACTAGTGACCATCAATGTATGACAACCGTTATAACTTGTTTATAACTGCATAATAATGCAGAGGAACGTTGTTTCGTTTTTACTATGTACTGTGTATATGGTAGAAATGACAATAAAAACTACTTGACTTGACTACACACACACACACACACACTACCATTCACTCCTCACAACATACCCACAATAGCCCGATTCCTCCTGAGGGACCACACACAAATAGTCATGGTGAATTTGATCAAAAATTTGCTACACTGTATTTACACACAATGATTAATTAAACACTAAACTGCAGTTGGGAACTATACTCTTAAGTACTTGCACATAGCCTGGATTAACTGGATTAATTCGTGCCTTGAACGACACTTGAGCTCACTTTATAGGATCAGCTCCTCCTTCTTTTCTGCTTCTTTTGCTAAGTGTTATTAATCCATTGTTGAATTAACTCTGGTGCTCAACTAGATCCAAATAACTGCAGAATATTCATCTATTTAACTATAAAAAACAGGTGAAAATAAAGGGAACATTTCAGTGTGGGGGCATTTTAATGACACTGTAATGCACCTTATTAAGCTT
>JBBIGA010109875.1:0-10670 GCA_037576975.1 Alestes dentex | reverse complement strand
AAACACACAAACACACACATATACACACACACACATACACACACACACACACACACACATATATATATATATATATATATATATATATATCCCACCAGATTAGTCAGAAAGAAAACCTTTTCATTTCAGAATCAACATTTTTTATGGAATACTTTACTACAGAATACTGTGTGTACAAAAAATATGGGCCATTGATTGCAAACAAGATTTGTTCATTTGCACACACATAAAAGTGATTTTCCTAACAAATTCATTCAAGCCCATGCTGCAAAAATGAGCACACCCCAATTCAAGTCTTAGGAGAAAAGCCAAACTTAAGACTACAAAATTCTAATTAACAAGAATTCAACCACAGGTGAGTCTAATTATTCATATAAAAGGTGTCCAGCAGACAGGTGACTATAAAAGGGCATTATTTAACAAAGAAAAGCCCTTCCCAATTCATGCTGTCAGCAATGGCTCCACATGGAAGAGAAATGTCACAAAACCTGAGAACGGAAATCATTTCTTTACGCAAAAAGGTGAGGGCTTCAAGAACATCAGCAAAGCTTTAAATATCAGTCAGAATACTGTAGCAAAAGTGATCCAAAAA
Source organism: Alestes dentex (assembly GCA_037576975.1). NCBI lineage: Eukaryota > Metazoa > Chordata > Actinopteri > Characiformes > Alestidae > Alestes > Alestes dentex. The sequence continues at coordinate 10,078 of JBBIGA010109875.1, read as the reverse complement.
TGTAAGAAAGATGGAAGTGCAACCATCTCACAGAGACATCCAGGCCATCCACGGAAGTCAACATCTCGACAGGAGCGTCTTCTGATGAGAAGTTTTGAAGAAAATCGCCGTGCAAATTCAAACCAGTAGAAAGCCAAACTGGAGTAACTTTCTCCCGCGACACCATACAGTGCACACTGAAGAGGAATGGCATGCATGGGTATCGTCCACGAAGGAAGCCTCTCCTAAAGCCCACACACAAAAAAGCACACCTAGAATTTGCTAGGGCCCATGCTAAAAAAAGATGAAGACTACTGCGACTCTATACTCTGGAGTGATGAAACAAAGATCACTGTTTTTGGAACTGATGGCTTCAAAAATGTATGGCGTGACAAAAGTGAGGATTTCAAAGAAAAATTCATGGTGCCTACAGTGAAACATGGTGGTGGCAGATTCCTTATGTGGGGCTGCATGAGTGCTGCTGGTGTCGGGGAACTGCTTTTCATTTATGAACTCACAGATGTACTTCTCCATACTGTCACATATGCATACGCAGACTTCCATCTCTAGGTCTTTATTTGAAAACACACAAAGCAAACAGCACAAGGGCCAGATAACTAGACAGTAACCAAAACAAAAGGAGAACTGAGAAACTTTACCAGAGCCAGGATGACGGTGGACCGACAAGGTCCATCACACACAAACTTAAATACAGAAAACCAAAACCCCATAAACCAATCAGAACACAAAGCATGTTTGCCTGAGCATGCTGGAGGCTGAAACATATAATCAACGAACACAAACCCAGGCATGCTCAGGATACTATAATAAAAGTCCCCAAACAAAACCAAAACACCAACTAATCAAGGACGGCCTCTAGTGGCCGCTAACAGGACATGACACATACTGAAAGAGAAGATGCTACCATCACTCTGTGCCCGTGGTCGTCATGCACTTTTCCAACACGACAATGATCCAAAGCACACATCTGTTGCATTTCTGAAGAACAGGGTGAAGGTGATTGAATGGCCAAGTATGTCTTCTGATCTGAACCCAATCGAACACCTACGGGGAATTCTGAAGATACAAGTTGAGTATCACTCTCCATCTAGCATCCAGGCTCTAAAAGACAATCTTGAAGAACGGAAAAAGATAGATTTTGCAATATGTCGGCAGCGTGTTCATTCCATGTCTTGAAGACTTGGTGCTGTCCTTAAAAACCATGGTGGTCATACAAAATACTAGATGGAGTAGTTTTTGTCGCAGGGTGTATTTATTTTTGTTTCAACTAATCTGAGTAAAACTGAAGATTTTGTGATCTAAGTTATATTATTACCCTTAATTTCATGTTATGGAGTTAAATAAGTGTTCTATAAAACTCGGCCTTATGGTTAAAATTAAATTTTGGAAATTGTTCTAGTGTTTATTGAGCTATTGATTAAAATTTTACTTTTCACAAGGGCTGTAGTCATTTATGCTGAGTACTGTATATGTGAGGAATTATGGTTGAGAGACTTATCCATGGTTGAATAAATCAGCCTCTTAAAGTACATGTATTTGTTTCAGACGGTGAAGCAGAGATCCAGGAGAAGTGCAGCCAAAAAGAAGAAGCACACAAAGGTTGTGTTGTGCTCGTGAGATGGGCCGTTCGTGGAAAAGTCAAAAACAAACTCATCAACTCCTTCCACACTTAGAGGCTGGCGTCCTGTAGGATTTTTATGTTGGGAAGAAATTAAAAATACATTTATAAGACAGTTAGAAGCAGAAATTAAGTGTCAGTATGTGTTAACTGTCACTGTTTCTCCTCCTGTCCTCATTCTGGGCACAGCATTAAAGGTGTGTTAGCCGTTAAAACCACCAGGGACCCACCGATAAGATGGTAAAAGACATTGCAACAAATTTACATTCACACACAAACCACACTATCAAAAGGACACTACAGATAGGACACTGGAATGGACCAATTATGCATTTATTCTTATATCCTACACATTATATTATGCAGAATTAGTGCAAACAAGCTGGTCTATGCATGCATAAGGCGCTCCTGGTTGAAAAGAACTGCACAAAATCAGCGCTATCCAAAATGAATTACATGAGAAAATAGCACGTACTCAGCTTAGAAAAAGCATTCACAGTCATATATATATATCTGAAAGTTAATGTTGTTTTATATAACTTTTTATATTAAGCTAATATAAAATGTTTTTGTTTTGCTAATATGATAAATGATATAGGTTTATATGCAGTACTTTATCAGACATATTTGCAGGTGCTATGTACTATTTTCATTAAATACATTTAACCTATGCATGTGAGTCACTTTCAATGGACACTTACTGCTGATGTAAATGTAATTATGTCATGGGGAAAGATTTCAATGAAGATTTCTATTGAAATCATTTAATCTTTTTGCAATTCTGAGAGAGAGACTCTCCCAACACACCTTGGCTTGGGCGGTAATACGGTAATACAGTATACCACGGGATCTAAAAATAGCAACGGTATCAGTTTCAATACCGTTATACCATCATAAAAACAATGCACTTACATAGGAGACAAGGATTAAATATTAAATATAATTCTCTTCACTTCCACTCGCGCTGTGGACCCGAGAGATAAGTAAGCGCGGGGTGGGGGTGGGGGGGTGCTCGATATCAGCCGTACAAAATGCCTAAACGCCGCTGTAAATTCACAAACGATTTACAAAAAGATACACGTGCTGTCGTTGACGCATTTGTATAACCCACTACATTGTAAGCACTATATGCATGCTCATTTACACAGAATCAGCTCAAAATGCATTAAAGATTATTAAAAGACACGTTGTAAATATTTGTTTTAGCATTAGTTAGAAATCAGTTGCTAATATAGCTTAATTATGGTTTCCTGTGCATTAGTAGTGTAGCTGAAAAGTACTATATAAGATTATGCCTGAAAAATACTCAAATACAACGGACTACAAACATTTTAGATTTAGATACATTATACTTTATAGGTTATTAATATACTGTATCACGTGCATCACAATCTAAAAGAGATAAAAGGACACTGGTTATAGAGGTAGGGGATATGGAACATGCTGGGCATTGCCAAACCATGTGCCAGTTGTGAGATCAGAAATGACAAATCAGAGAAGAACCACTCTGACTCTAAATGGTTATGCAGCTACAAATGGCCTCATTCATTTCTTCACCACTAAGGGGGTCTGCATGTATGACATTTAAGCCACACTCAGTTCAGTTAAATGGGAAGTGGTTTGATGTGATTCAGAGTGGTTTGATGTGAAATGGTTCATTGTAGTGAAACCGGCACTAAACACTTCAGACCACTGTGAACAATACTGACTCTGTTTATCTAAAACATTATTTCACATCAAACCACTCTGAAAGATGATGGAATTCCCCTTTTAAGTTCAACTAAATATATAAGTATATATTACTTGCTCTCTCATTCATGCACCTAAACCCCATATACATATCTGCTGAAGTGCTCGGCCAGCACCCATTCATCATATAATTTAATTAAAGTTAAACCAAAGGTGATGGACTGCAGCCGAGAGAAAACATTCTGTTTCTGAAAGGAAGAGACACACACAGACTTTACTGAACTATAAGATTTAATGAACAGTTTTGGTGTTTCTGAGTGTGCAGATGCTTACATGTATGTGTGTGTTTGTGTGTGTGAAAGACAGGTTCTCAAATGCACGTAGATTATTTTAGCACATTGTTTTTCAAACATGATCAAACAGAAGTGAGAAATAAGTTTACATAAACATCTGTTTACTGTTCAATTGCGTCTTTTTCATACCAGTAAAACACATCCCCTCTAGGAGAGGTTCTTAACAATTTTTTACGGATTGTTGCAAAATTGAGTGGAAAATCTCACAGAGCAGCTAAAACAAAGTGATTGATGGGAAAGTAAATGCTGCTGAAGGTTTAGTGTATCTAGATTAAACATTGCCTTTTTCATAATGCGTGGGTCAATATTGTAGGCTTTTCATTAGAGACCGATCACATGCTCAAGAAATCGTTTGATTATACGGATGGCTACATTGATTTTAACATTCATTTTAGGTTAAAATAACACAGTATATTGTGAGAACTCCGAGCTCATGAAGGAATCAATAGAAAGTCAGAGTTTCATTGCATGACAGATGATTCACAAAGCAGTGAAATATTGCTTCATCTCATTATCTAATGATCTGTTTAGAGTCAGTGACATTAAGAATTGATGGTATGTGTTACCCATTACTGTGCTGCTGCTGAAGTTGTTAGACTGTACTCAGGATTGTTTAGAGTTTAGCATTTGTTCGTCTGAGCTGATCTCGGAGCTCCATTTGGGCAATGGAGGATAGATGAACCTCATCAGGGCCATCAGCTAAACGCAGTGTCCGGACATACGCATACCTGAACAGAATCACAAGCTTTTAACCTCCACAGTTAACACACACCTTCCAAACGCATGAAAATAAATACACATTTCTGCAGCACAATGTGTGTTCACTTAATGCAAAAAATGAGGCTAATTAAAAAGCATTCCTAACACTGGCAAAAGTAAATTAAATAATAGCAAATGTATAATAGTTTTACACTGCTGGTCTTCTAGCTGGTACAGTTTTAAAATAAAACCAATAAACCAGTAGAAAATCACAAATATATGGGAGGAACCCCTTATAATAGGACAAACTATTTATAATCAGGCTGTTAATTTGACAGTACACAATTAGACACTAGTTTAAAAAACATCAATAAATAGTTATATTACAAGTTATAGCAGTTATACAATGATGTAAGCTCACTATTTGGCAATCTCTCAGATGTTGCTGGTTGCTGAGCTTATCTTGTCTCTTTCTCAGGCAGAATGTTAAACTGTCAGCTTCAGCAGGTATTTGTTAACATGCTACTAACATTAAAACACCAAATCTTGCCAAATAGTGAGCCTGCATCAATACATGACAACCGTTATAAGTTGTTTACAGCTCCTAATTAATTATTAAGAAACTGTAAACAACGTGATAAGTCATTTATAAACCCTTTATAAGGGTAGTCTTATTGTAAAGTGGTACCTATGGGGTATTCTTTGTGTGCAGTGGTTAGAACTTACCTGGTTAGTGCTTAGTACCTACCTACCATACCTACTGGTATGCAGTGGTTTGTACCAACCTGTTCTGTTACTCAATTCCTGCAATTTTTAATCCCAATAACACGTTTTCCTACTTTGAGCCAACCATATTAACGCAGGCTGAAGCCCAGCTGCACACACGCTGCATTTTGTCATCACAAATTTTGTGAGTGTAAAAAGCTGTAAAATGACATTTAAAGCCCTACCTTCGACAGGCTGTGCACTCTAGTATTTGACCCAATATAAGACATAAGACCTAGATTGTATACCATATTGTATTGTTAATTTGTATGTTTATACACTATATATATATACACACTATATAGATATCTTCCGCATTTATTTTGCTTTTTTTCGTGGCAATATATACATTTTCATAAATTTAAGTGCTGAACATAAATATTAACATGAATTCAGCTAGATTTCCATATAAAATATAACTATAAATGTTTGGTACTGTGGAGAGAAACACAAATAAAGCTCATCTTGGGATGGTGAAATACCGCTGTACTCAGAGGCAGGAGGTTTGAAAGAAGCCAATCTGAGAACGTATTTATTTCTCCTTGCCTGATTGGCTGCTGCCCTTTGACGCAGCTGCAGTCCAGAATTTCCCCTGTGGAGTGTCTCAAGTGTTCTAGTGTTTTTCGTTTTGTTCTTCTTATAACCCTGTATTTTTATTACAGTAAATTAAATTAATTTACTACTGCATTTACTCTACTTATACCAAAGAAAACGACAGCGCATACCAAAGAAAACGCTTGTGTATGAATTACAGTACAGTCTATACAGGGGTAACATCGGTATTTACATTCTAGCACTGCAGGAGTTCAGTGTAAACTATACAGTACAAATTACCTTTACCTTTACATTTTCTTTAACTATAATGTATTAAGCTGAGTTTCAAATGAAATGAAAATGTTTTGGGATCTTATTTGGGGGCATTTTTTTTTTACCACATCACAATAACGCGGTTTTTCACTATACGGGTGTGCTCTTGGAACGTAATATATACACAGTAACCCCCCACTTATCGTGGGTGTTACGTTCCAAAAGCACACACATATAGTGAAAAACCGCTTTGTTTTTTTTGTTGCTATTTTTGTAGTGCAAACCCTAAAAATGCCCACAAATATGCTCCTAAAACACTCATTTTAAACTCATTAGCCTTAAAGAAAATGTGAAGGCAAACCTGTATTCGTGTACTCCTGCAGTGCTAGAATGGAAAATATTGATGTTACCCCTGTATAGACTGTACTGTAATTCATGCACGTGCGTTTTCTTTGTTATGCGCTGTCATTTTGTTTGGTATAAGCAGGGTAAACACAGTAATAAATGAATTTAATTTACAGTAATAAAAATACAGGGCTTTAAGAAGAACAAAACGAAAAACACGAGAACACTTGAGATGCTCCACGAGGGAAATTCTGGACTGCAGCGTCACAAAAAATAACGCTTTCGGATTGGCTACTTTTAAACTTCCCATCTCTGAGTACGGCGGTGTTTCACCATCCCAAGACGCCTTTCTTTGTGTTGCTCTCCACAGTAGCAAAAAAATTATAGTTATTTTTATTTAGAAATGTAGCTGAATTTACATTAATATTTGTTACAAAATTAGTAAATTATATTTTTCTTAATAATTTAGCACTCTAATGCATGAAAAATTCTATATTGCCATGAAAAAAGCTGTGACGTCCAAGCCTCGTCCGCTACGCCCCCTCGTCCTTGTGCTGGGTTTCTACGCGCCACACCCATACATAAGCAACCAGCACGAGGACGAGGGGGCGAGGCGGACGAGGCCCGGACGTCACAAAAGCAAAAAAACATGTGAAGGATATCTGCAGTTTCCGCGTTAGTGCGGGGGTGTCAGCGAACAAATACTAATTCGGTTCTGAGGAAAAAAAAACGAGATGGACTGAAGTCGCAACTGCTGAACCACGTATAAGCAGGGGCATTACTGTACTAGATTTCACACACTTTTTTTATAGATTTATTCTATCATTTTCATGCACATTCACACACTCACTTTCTTTCTTTCTTTCTTGTACTAATGGCTGCCTTCAGAATAGCTCCAGACTGATGAATGTTTCATGCAGTTTCATCCCCAGACCTCTAGGGGGACTGGAGGCCTGGTGGTTCAAGAGTTGCCCCTGCGATCGGAAGGCTGTGTGTTTGAATCCCAGGATTGCTGGTGGCACCACTAAGGTACCCTTGAGAAAGGTACTGTCCCCACACATTGCTCCTGGGGTGCCACGTCGCTGGCTGCCCGCTGCTTCACTTAGTGAATGGGTTCAATTGGTTAAATGGGTTAAATGCACAGAAAGAATTTCATACTGTTCACACTGTGTGGTGTGTTCATGTGTAACAAACGGAATTACTTTCATTTTAAATTTTGTGCAGATACTGCAGCCCTCAGGAGCTCCCTACCCAAGACAGTCCTCATTCTGATTACAGGCCCTTACCTTGAATTCTTTCTCGATATTGGCGAGGACCGCCAGCTCATTGCTCAGTTCCAGCGCAGTCAGCACTGGATCTTCACTGGACAGGGACAGATAGGCCGGGCTGGCCAGCCCTTTGTAGGCATTGATGCGGGAACGGGAGTGGCTGAAGGAGTCGTGTCTCTGGTGGTAGATGCAGGTATTACACTTGCAGAAGTAGTCATGGGGGCGCTCAATGCGAGCGCCCTTCCGTAACAGGATGTGTACAATCTCATACTCATGGCAGTGAGAGGCCAAGATAATGGGTGTAATGTCATGAGAAAAACGAGTGCCGTCCTCATCGTAGGCAAAGAAGTCATCGTTCGTTTCAGTTTGGAGGGGGCTGTTGGTCAGCCTGGAGGCATCAGCAAAGGCCTGGTGTGCTAATATGGCTTCCACGATGCGTATGTAGCCTTTGCTGATGGCCAGAAGCAGAGCATCGCCTATCCTGGCCAGGTTCTCCTTCTTCAGCAGCAGCTCCGTGACCTCCAGGTGCTCGTTGGCGACGGAGAGCTGCAGAGCATTCTGGCCCATGTAGTCCACACAGTTGACGTTAAGTTCAGGCAGCTCCTCCAGCATCCTGCGCACAACGGGGATGTTCCCATACTCGGCTGCCTCAAGAAAGCGCTCTTCCGTGACAGACAGGCTGTTGCAGCGAGCACTGAACATGTACGCTGGCCCCCGTAAGGCCAGGCGGCGGCTCTTGGCCAGGGCTTGCCCTCGGATGACTCGTCTGTCAGCATTGCTCCTCCTACGAGAACAGGGGAACAGAAAAGCCGACGGATCAATTAAAACAAAGGTCACGGTCCGAAGCAGTCGCATTTTTCTAAATCAGGGCAGTATTGCCATGACAGAGCAAATTGATGACAGCAATAATTAGCTGGGCTGCTAAAGTTCATTGGTCTCCATTTACTTCAATTTCCTTGTGATAACTTTAATCAGATAATAGTGGCCTAGAGCAGTGACCAAAAAATCTAATGTACAAAATTTCTCCCTGACCCAAAAATGTATTCAAGCCAAGACATCCCAAGTGCCCGAAGGAGAAGGAACAACTGCTTTAACACGTTTGCTAAAATTTCTTTGAAACTATACCACAGAAGAAACAGTTCGGGTTTCCATAAAGCTGTGGTTCTCAAAGCAGAGTTGGAGAGCTATAACCAGAGACTTATTGATTTATTTTTAATGATGCGACATCATGAGCCAACGGTCTGTAAAATTAAATACAAGGCACTAATTTACTGAATTGGTGGTGGGTAAAATGGCAAAAATATACAATCAGTTTTAAAGACACAAGATGAATGGGAAAGTAAAAAAAAAGAAAAAACACATTTATGAATGGCCTTGAAAAACTAAATATAGCTATTTCTATTCAGTATTTTGCTCTACAGTAAATCCAGATGAACAACACAAATCATAACCTCTTTTATTGAAACTTGAAATTGGATAGTGTTCTTTAAGTACAGACAATATTATGATTTGCTCAGAAAAGTGATATCACCATACACACGCCTTACACACCAACACTAAATCTAACTTAGTATAAACACATAACAACCCCAGCTGCTTTGTTTAATGTCTAAGATGTGGAGCGTGGGGGTCTATCATTTATTTTCACAATGGAAGGGGTTCGTGGCTGGAGAACAGTTGAGAACCCTGGACCTAAAGAGTCTTTCCAAGGATGGTTCTTTAAAGAACTTTATGTATGATGTGTGAGTGTGGAGAGTTTTGAAATAATTTACATTTTAAATAGTTGTTGAATAATCCTGAATATGAATGTTTGTGGTATATTTAAAACCAGCAGCATTTTCCTTCCGTACTGTGATGCATTTCTGAGTGAAAGACAGTATAAGGCTCTCTGAGCATTTTTACTCTGGGTGACTGGGTGGTGGGAGGGTGGGGTGAAACAAAATTGATTAATATTGATATTATTGATTAATACTGATGATGTTATTTTCCCCACCTGGAGGGTCATGGTGACGCCATAAATCAGAAGTTGTTTTAGAGGGGGCTCTGTCCTCATCAGAAAAAAAATAACATGTGGCTAAATAAACACATTTGACCTAAAGGAGTGTGACAGAACAAGCTGGTACTACTGCTTCTGTTAGGATGGCAACTGTGAAGCTGTGATTGATGGGACCACCCACACAAACGCTGTCTTTGCTGCTAATGAAAACATTCTCCAAACACTAAGAGACATTATCATTAAACTCTTGTGCAGATTACAGCTTGAATGTTCAGAATAAAATGTAAAGAACTATATAGACAGATAGACTAGATAGACAGAGAGACAGAGAGACAGATAGATAGATATATAGATATATTCTTTTATACATTATATTATATATATATATATATATATATACACACATACATATATATATACATACATACACATATATACATACATATATATACATACATATATATACATACATATATATACACATACATACATACATATATATACACATACATACATACATATATATACACATACATAC